>OY821518.1:41035145-41262645 GCA_963682025.1 Cordilura impudica | reverse complement strand
TATTAGAATTCCGATATCTTTGTTGGCGATTTCTTATTTATTTGGCTACATCTAGGAAATAAAACACATTTTTTAGAGCTGAAAACAATTTTTATGATTGAATAAAAATATTTTGAGATACGAAAAAAGTTTTAAAGAAAATTATATTTTTAAATAGAAAATAATTTGATAAGAAAATTTTATAAAAATTTTGTCGTCTTGTTATTGTAAAGAAAATATTTATAAAAAGTTTTATTTAAATTAGATTCGTGGTATTTCCCACATTAGTTATACATTTAAAATCTATCAAGTGCAATGGAAGTTATCACCTTTCAAAATCAATTAATGCTCAGTGTAATGTACTGCTGATAATCATTTCATAATTTTAATGTCTTTTCGTGTGTTACTTGCTCTTTCAATTTAACAACAACAAATAAGTTGATGAAACGCAAAATAATTATTATTGTATGTAAATTAGCAAATTAACAACAACAACATACACGAAAGGTGTCTAAGAATTTTTATAAAATAGCACGATCATAAAAAAAACAAACTATAAACTGACGTTGTTTGTTTTTACACTAAAACTAAAAACAAACACATTTCAATTGTATGACGATTAAAATGACCAAAACAAAAAAATTACCGGCTGATACACGAATAGCGCTGATTATGCAAATATCGTTGCTAGATTTATAGAACGCAGTCAATATAACTTGAACAAAATATTTCACACTTCCACGCTATGTAATAATAGTACATTGGATGGCTTCATTAATTTATAGCCCTTATATTTTAGTATTGTTTTTGGTTTTATTCCGAATTAATGAGTGAGAATTTGTATCAGTAATGAAATTAATGACATAGTAAGAAACGGTCGGAGAATTGTTGACAAAATTGACCCATATTTTAGCGAGTCAATTTATATTTTAAGAATTATGATATGTTCCCCTAAAACTGTTTATTTCCATTTTCGAAAGTATGTACCTAGAATCATGAAAAAAAAAATTAAGACAATTATTATTAGTTTCAACGTTACTTGAACCTTTAAAATATAGAGTTTAATACTTATATCCGAATACACAGTTATACTCATCACTGACTCACTAATTCGCCAATTTGATGAACGTGTAACGCTGTACGTATACGTATGTATGATTGATTATAAATTTACTTTTCATAAAAAAATTATTTTCATAATTTTTTAACGGGCACCTTAAGAGCGTTACAACTCACTAGTTGTTTATATTAAGTACAAAAAGTAGGGTGACCAAAATATTTGACAAATTCAGAAACAATACTTAAATTTTAATCATTATTTTACAAATGTAATGTTTTCTTGACGGTATGAACTTTTGGTTCTCATGTCGTAAATGGCTTTTACATAGAACTGCCCTCTGTGTAATGAAAATGATGTTGTGTATCATTTGAAAGCTAACTTGAAAAATGTGAAATCTCCTTAAACATTATTTTTTAAGAGAGAAAAACCATCAGCCAAATTAAAGCTTGATTAGTACTATGGGGACTCTGTACAATCAATTTCAATGGTGAACAGTAAGAAAATTATGTATTTAGAGAAAGGGACCAACTAAATGGATATAGAAAATAAGCATAAGCCAAATTTGATTGGCATTCTAATTGATTTTTTTGGCAGCAGATATCAAAAAGTTTATATCAGATGCTATATTTATATAAGGACTAGATCGAAAAATGGACCGATCCTGGCCATATTTGGTAAAATCACTTATTATACTCAAAAATATAAACAAAACAAAAATTAGGAAAATCTGTAAATTTTTTTTTATAGATTTAATTGAATATCGGGAAGTGTGCAAAAACTAAGTTCGATCGGATATCGGGAAGACGTGGCTCATCCGCCCTAAAGTTTTTAAAATCCAAAAAATTCATATAAAGTTTGCACAAATGTTAAATTTGGGGTAAGCCTATGCAACAAACTGAACTATTTTAAGGTGAAACTAGTGTTCTGAATCCGAATATATAAATTAAATTATCGTAACACATCAGATTTTTTAATTATGCCATTTTTTCATGCAAAAATGCATTTTTGATGATATTTAATAGAAACAAAATTACTTTTGAAAAAGAAACTACTCAAACCATTTTTTTTTAATTAAAAACAACTTAACCATTTTTTATGGAAAATAAATTGTCAATAAGTTAAAAAAAAATGTATTAAAAACTAAAACGTTAACAATCAAAGTCTGGCAACTCTATTACGTGAACAAATTTTTCGAAAAAGTTACAATTAAAACCATTTTTTTTAACAATACAAACTCTTTACTACATAAAACGGGAAATCCCCAAATAAGAATGAAATCTTTTTGATTATATAACATTCATTGTTAGTTATTACACAGGTTAGTTATTACAATTGCGGATGTTTCTAGTCTAGTCAGTGAATATTAAAGTGAAAAATTGAAATAAATATCAGAATAAATTTAAAATTTGTAATAATATAGTGAATATAAAAAAGTTAAAAGAATATATCAATACAAGAGGACAAGAAAAGTTATTTCTTCTTGATTATAATGTAAGCCAAATTATCGGTGCTAAATTACCATCCAATGGGCAAGTTTTGCGTGTATTATTTTACAATATGCGCAAAGTAAAACTAGAACTGCGACCAAGTGCTTCCCTTGTCGTAAAATAAATAGATGTGTTATGGAATAAAGCACGAATTCCAACTAGAGCTGTTGACAAATGCGTTTTAAAAGTTGAGAGTTTATACCTTGAATGGAAGAAGTTACATTTGATGATTTGTTTGATATCGCTCATGCCAATGCCCTAGATATGATGAATATAGAAGAAGACAAGTTATTTTTGATAAATCAAAGAAAAAAGGAAGACCTAGTTCAAAGATAGGCTGTTTCTTAGCAAAAATAGAAGAAAGAAGAGCCCTTCGACAAGAAAAAAATAGCGTTTTCGTGAGAAATATGAAGCCGGTTTGAAAGGTATGTAAAAGAATTATAGTGGGTTATGAGTATCCCAGCATAACTTTGGCAAACAAGCCATAACTTATATCATTTCTAGTAATTAATGTTAAAGTAATTAGTTAAGTAAATATTTAAAAAATATTCCAGCAATTAGTGCAGGCACGGGAGAGGAACAGGCCATTGCTGCGATACCACAGCATCCAACTTAGGACGAATAAAAGGCGCATGCGTACTTTTAGAGCAAAGATTAGATAAAGATCTCATATATTTTCCGTGCCGTCATCACATATTCGAAATACTTTTACGGAGCGTTTTTGATGAAAAATTGCAAAAGTCTTATGGCCCAAGTGTCACACTATTCCATAGATTTAGAAATGGCTGGATTAAATTAAATAAAAATAATTTTAAATCTGGAATTGATGATCAGCACGTAAAAAATATACTTGGCAATACAACAGAGCTAATTGAGTTTACATTAAATAATCTAAAAGAAAAGCAACCACGAGATGATTACAAGGAACTTCTTCAATTGGCTATAGTTTTTCTTGGAGGGGTAGTTCCGAAGTCCACTTTTAAAATGCCAGGAGCCTTTCACCATGACCGGTCCATGGATGTCCAAGGCAGTGTATAGTTTAAAAATATTTTTATTTCGGGAAGAGTTTATTTTGACTGACTCTGAGAAGAATGGTATTAGAGACATATGTATTTTTATAGTAAAAATATATTTAAAAGTTTGGATAAAAGCCCCAGTTGCTGCTGAAGCTCCTAATCAAGATTTGACTTTATTAAAAAACTTAAATGATTATAGTTAAATTGATGAAAATCTAAGTCGAGAATTACTGCGGAAATTCTGCAATCATTTATGGTATTTATCACCAGAATCTGCAGCGCTGGCTTTTTTCGATGATCAAATTTCTTATAAAAGAAAAAAACTTATGGTAGCTGCTTTAAATCAACCTAATGAAAGTGACGACAAAAAATTAACAATTCTTTCCCATCACATAAGCATCGATAAAAATATTGAAGATTTTATCTCGCAACAAATTTTAAATTTTTTTTAAAGATTTTCTATTCCAACGGATTTTCTCAAGAAAGAACCAGAATAATATATAGGTTTGGGTATAGTAAGCAAACTGAAAGTTGTTAATGACACTGCAGAACGGGAAGTCAAACTGATGGAAGACTTTAATCAAGTCTTGTCTGCAAATTGTTGCAGATTATAGAAAAAAATATCCTAATACAACCATATCAACACTATTAAATTAATATGTAAATCTTAAATAAAATAAAGTACAAAAATGATTAATTATGAAAATTTTATTTATATATGAGTTATAGATTTAAAAATAAAAAATACATTTAAAAATTTCTGTGTTCAACATAATTAAAAAAGATAATAAATATAAGGTGATCTTAAAAAAATATCTTTTTTCTATAAAATTATAATGACTGCATTGGGAGGTTTTACTGTAGTATAAGTTTTTATGTTGAATTACTGATTGTGAAAACATTGGATTATTTAAAATATTTTCCTAAAGCAGAATGGTTATAACTTTTTCAGATTTGCTTTCTTTTCCCAGGTTTAAAAAACATACATATTCTCCAAGAAAAAATAGAATAACTTAAAAAGTTGATGTGATATTTTTATTTTGCTGACAGATTCAGATTTATCACCAAATAGTTCATTATGATCCACTTAAAAATATATTAGCTTGCTGCATAGACATAAAAAAAATTAACATTTGTGTAAATTTTTTAGAAATTTTACGTATTTTACCAACTTTAGGGCGGATGAGCCACGCCTTCCCGTTATCCGATCGCACTAATTTTTCGCACACTATATTTTTTCACTAAGGAGAACATTTCTAGGGGGATTTACGATCCAAATGTCACAAAAAATTTTGGTCCATATAAGCAAGGCGCACCCTAATATTCATATTTGCGATCTGTAGTTTGAATAAAAAGTTTACATGGACACACAGACGCACAGACGGAAATCGCTAAATCGACTCATAAAGTGATTCGGAATAAGAAGCGATGGGTCTCGGTCATTTTTAGTAGTTACAAACATCAACTTTCGGCGTTATGGACGCCCAATTGGATTAGCCCAAAATGACTATTTTTACATCCGAACCTGAAGAAATGGGATTTGGCTTCAACGATGAACTCAATGTTCAACCAGTTGCCTATTTTGAGGATATTGATACAAACCTATTATTTGAAGGAATAAAAAATAAAGAAAGTTTTTTGCAGAAAAAAAAAACTGTTTCCTCGTTTATTAGTAACGTCCTACATAAAAGGAAAAGTTTCTTACCCATAATGGCCACGTTTTAAACAAATAGTTCTCACTTCGAAAAAATACGTCTAAAATCCGAACTACACGAATATCGAAAAATATTTAAATGTGGCATTGCTTAAATCAAATAAAGATTAAAATATGTTAATTTGATTTAATTTTCCTACAAAACCCATAAAAATTAAGATTTTTATTAAATCTCTCCACTCGAACATGCCTGGACCGCCAAAAAAAACTTTCACTTGATGGGTTTTTTAACATGGTTTCTTTAAAAGAAATGTGTAAGATATTGAAAAATCCAAAAAAATATTTTAAACGGTCCAGCAAACTAACTGTTTTGATAGAACCGAAAATCAACCAAAATCAAATCGCCAAAATCAATTTATTTGGTGAAGATCCTTAATGTACAAGTATAATTGCTACATTTGGTTCTTACTAAAAACATAAATAATGAAGAACCAAATGAGTGCTCATATAAAGTAGCCTCCAGAGAATCATTGAAGTTCGTCGGTAGATTAAAAATATAAAATACTATTGTGTGAAAATGAGAATAATTTTCTTACAAATCAATTGCATCGTCTTTAAAGTGGGCCCCCTCCGATGCAATACAATTATGGCACCGGCTTTTCCAATTCACGAAGCAGTTGTTAAAGTCTCTTTCTCGAGTGGTATTAATAGTAAAAAATTACACTGATGAGCTATAGAACAATGATCGATGCGAAATAATCGCAAAGAAACAATACAGAAACATTATCGTATGCATAAACCAAGAAAACTTATAATTCTGGTTACGTCCGACGGAAGGAATTAATAAGGAATAAATCACATCATTATAATCAAAGAAAACAGTTAACGTGTCCTTGATTTTTTAACATCTTTGGCTTGATCTTTTCACTCTTGCTTTACCTTTCGCACGATATTCGTTTGATTGGCCAGTTGCTTCAGAAATGTATGAATATATCCAAATCTCATCACCCGTAATGATGCATTTCATTTCGTTCTGGTAATCAAAAAGCCTTATTTTAGAGATCTTTAGAATTGAATGTGTTTTGGAACCAAGCGAGATATGACCCGTTTACGGTCCAAAATATCTTTAAAAATTTTGTTGACGGATTCTTTTAAAATGTAAACAGTATTAAGCCCTAAACACATTCACTGCGAGTTGCGAGTGCGAGAAAAAACGAGAATGAGACAGTATGATTTTTTCTATATGTGGAAGCGAGATCGAGAGTAAAGCTGGTAACGCCACACAAAAATGCTTTATTCTCGATCTCGCTTTCACATTAGAAAAAATCATACCGTCTCATTCTCGTTTTTTCTCGCACTCGCAACTCGCAGTGAATGTGTTTAGGGCTTTAGTAAGAATTTTGATTATAAAACTTTCAATTCCTTGACGTGTTGTTCATCATTTGACGTTTTTCTCGTCCGGGACGCTCTTCGTCTTTAACGCTATCTGTTTATAGCACTTGTATTCATCTTTTTCGACATAGCGCGATCATCCAAGTCCTTTTCAATAATCGTTAACGAAATTTCATACCGCAAAGAAAAATTATGGAATTATTTTATAAAATTAAGCGTAAAAAACCTTTAAAATTTATATTAAAGTTTTGTTTTAAATATTTCAAAGTTTTGAATTTTTCTTAAAAATTTTAATCGTTTCATTACGTTTCATTTGATAGAATGAACCCCTTAATAGATCTTTATTGTTCAAAAAAATCCGACCTTGTGAAAATCGCTTAATGCAGTTTCAGTTGTTTACAAAAACGAACACTACTATTGAAAAAGCATTTAGCTATTAACAGGACATTTAACACAAATATCAGAAACAGTAGTATAACCTGAAAAATTAGTTGGCCACATCCATAAACCCTCGAAATTCAAATTTAAAAGTTTACTTTTCATTTGCACATAGTATTATTTAATTCACAATTTTTATGTATATGTGTTTCAAACATATAAGTGGCCTCTCTCATGATCGGAAATTTATATGGACCTAGTCTACATATGAAAGAAATTACGACATCTCACCAGTATGATTGAGATTTGATTATTTATGTAATTGAGATTCAATTACGAACTAATGGTGTAAGGTCTTTCAAGGTCGTTCTAATTTCTTTCTAATTTGAACTTATTATGTGAGTGGGTTCTCTGAACTCCAAATGCGGAAATTTTGATGATAAGCGAAACCATCACGATGAAAATGTGCTTCATCGCTTAGGATGAAAACAGTTTGTTCTATCGTGGATGGAACCATTTTTACTAACCCTAAACAGTAAATTTCTTTCGGTTGCCAACACTTTACTGCACAAATGGCGGAAAATTAAATTCTTGTGTGTATTTTGGGACACCCTTAACAAACATTTTTCGTAACATAAAGCAAATTATTGCGATCGAGGAATATTTCAAGGCTTTTCGGTGATTTTCTTTTTGCTGATTTATTTCGATCTTATCACGCATTCAATGAAACTAATGCCGTTTTCTTTTCTGACAAAAAATGTCGCACTTTATTTGCACTTTTTTCGAAAAGTGTTATTTTTTTATATATTCTGAATTAAGAGCAACCTTGTCTTATACATCAATCGAAAGATTTAACATTCAAGCCCTCAAAGATCCCAAAAAATTGCAGCCATTGACTTCTGTCAGGTCATAGTGTGAGAATATTTCCCCATTGTTCCCCTTTTTTGAATATTTTCACCCTATGACTTCAAAGAGGATAATAATCAAAATTTTTGCATTTTGTGAACACAGCTCTTTGAGACCTTTCGATTGATGTATAAGATAAGGTGAGTCTTAATTTAGAATATATAAAAAATACACTTTTCGAAAAAAGTGCAAACAAAATGCAAATAAAATGCACTTTTTTCGAAAAGTGTATTTTTTATATATTCTAAATTAAGACTCACCTTATCTTATACATCAATCGAAAGGTCTCAAAGAGACATTTTTTGTCAGAAAAGAAAACGGCATAAGTTTTTCTTTGCAATATCTATTTTATAGGACCAAAAATTTACGACTCCCCCTAATATTTGGATTAAAATCTACAGACGTATGATTGTTTTTGGTTTACCAAACAAATTGGCGATTTTTTTTTACTATAAAATTAAAAATATTTGTTTATTTTATTTTTGTTTTACGTCTTAGAATAAAAGCAAGCATGCTCGTCGATCTCTCTCTCTCTCTCTCTCTCTCTATAAATATACGTATGTACTCGTATGTTTAAAAATAATTGTGTGGGTGATCATAACAAATTAGTACAAATATTTAAATTGTTCACGTTCACACAAACGCGTGTCTCACTTTATATTTAATAAAAACATCACAAAGAATTTATCCAGGAAACTAAAACAAAAAATGTGGGTTTCGCGTTTCAAGGTTTTCTATTAAAAAGAAATATGGGTTAATGATGGGTTTTATCGTAAAATGTTTTCACATGCATTTTGCTGCTGACAACAAATATGTTGATTTATTGATTTAAATGTTATTGGTTGATATCTTATTTAACAACATGTATAATTGACTTGAACTATTCCTTTTGAGTCAATTTAACGACGTCCGTCTGTCTATGTGTCCAGCCAAACCTTGTTATCGAAACTAAAGGCAACTCCAAAAATTCTAGAATTAACGTAGCGAATTTGTTGCCAAAACAAGCTAAAGAAATTAGTTGTCATTACACAAAATAATCAACAAAAACCGAAGAATAACTTCAAAAAATGTTGCTTGGGTACTTGTATAAATGGTCAAAATATTGAGTCATATGATCTTGCATATTAAATTCAAAGTAGATGTTTAAGTCAAATAACTGGACATAATTCGAAACTTGTTTTGTTTTATCTATTTTCTTAATATAAATACGTACATACATATATAAAATGTTTTTATTTAATTTTGTTATTGTTTAAAACAATATCAATACAATCACCTCATTCTCTTAATACATACGAGTGTATTGCATCAGCCATTGTCAATCTCTATTCTCAAGATGAGTAACCAGAATCTCTTGTAGTACTTGCTGGTGTCAACACCATCAATCAACAACAACAACAACAAAACAAAAGTAATTCAAATTTCTTTTGTAAGTGTAATATTTACGTACTAAAGCGACTAGGTCGCTAGGCTTCCCGCCCGGCCATCTGAGTATGTTG
The DNA here is from genome assembly GCA_963682025.1 of Cordilura impudica. Taxonomy (NCBI): domain Eukaryota; kingdom Metazoa; phylum Arthropoda; class Insecta; order Diptera; family Scathophagidae; genus Cordilura; species Cordilura impudica. The sequence continues at coordinate 41,253,274 of OY821518.1, read as the reverse complement.
TTTTTATTTTGAAAACATGTTGATGGCGTAGTGTTTGGTATTTGACTTCATTTGAATTTGAATTGGAATTTGAATTAAATGCCTTTAAAAAACATCTTAGTGTGGGTAAACAAAGGCATAAATAATTTATTTTATTAATTTACATTTTATTTTCTGGATACACCCCATTATTATTTGATATGAAGATGAATGCATGCTTGAAATACTTAAGAAGATTATATCTAAAATAATACATAATAGGACTGACTCTATGGCTGGCTGTATGTCAGCAGAATCTTGAAAAAGAGATTAAGTTTATTGTTAATGGATATTATGAAAGTTATAAAAACACTTTATGATTGGTATTCAATTGTAATTGAAATTTCGGGTGGTTATAAAATGCATTTGTATGTCTGTATTTTAATTGTTTTTTTTCGAAACTTTAAAATGATCTTGTCACTGGCGATGGATTGACGTATGGTTTAGCTTTATAAATGCTGTTTATCATATGTACAGTGAGCGACAAAGCAATGGAAACAAAATATATTTTTGACGACTTCAACGGTCGGTCCATAGCAAAAAATTAAATTAAAAACTCTTTTATTAATTTAAAAATTTTTATGTTTATTAATTTATTATATCTATAATATTAATAGGCTAAGCGATTCCTTGTGACCGATGTTTTGTTCTACCGTTTTATCCCGATTTGGATCAAACGAATATTATTTGAAAGGTATTTCTTTTTAGCCGTTTTGCAGATTTACAGATTTTTAATCTTTTTTCTTTATTTTGAGTAAATTGCATTTAAAGTTGCTACTAACACATACATAAAATTACACAAGGCTATGTGTGTGTTTATTAAATTTGTTAATGTGTTTGTAATAAAAATGAGTGTTTATACCCTATACCACTATGTGGTTTGGGTATAATGACTTTGTGCTGCTGTTTGTAACAACCAAAAATATTTGATCTACACCCATCTTTAATTATACCGATCGAATCAGAATCACTATCTGATTCGATTTAACGATGTCCGTCCGTCCGTCCGTCTGTGTGTCCATGTAAAGCTTTTAATCAAACTGCAGTTCGCAAATATGAATATATTTTGATGAAATTTGTTGTTTGATCTTTTATCGACCGTGGGATGAACGCTATTGAAATTGGTGAGAATCGGTCCATGTTCAGACCTAGCCCCCATACAAATGACCCCTATGAAATCAACATAGATTGGCATAAGATCCAAATTATCATACAAATCTTAGTCAAATTGGGTTTGTATGTATATATTACATCCATTAATCAGTAGTCCAAAAATGATCCCTATTGGATAACTCTTAGTCATAGGCCCCATATAGAGCTGCTTCCCGATCTTCACTTAAATCTATCAAAAAACAAAAATATTGCACTGATTCTTCTCAAATTTTGTTTGCATATATTTTTGCAAAATACAAGAGACTTTACCAAACAGGGTCAGGATCGGTCCAATTTTGGGCATAGTCCCCATATAGATATAGCATCCGATATGAACTTTTTTATATCTGCAGCCGAAAAAATTAATAAAAATCCCACTCAAATTTGGTTTATGTTTATTTTCTATATCCAGTTAGTTAGGCCTGAGAGATAGGGTCTCTAAACGCATAGTATAGGGTATCGTATAGTCGGTCTAGACCGACTATAACTTTCTTACTTGTTTTTGTGTTGATTTGTGAATTGGCTGTAATTGATTAGCATACCTTTAGGGTCTTTATTTAATGAAAAAATAAAATTTCCTCTAATTTGTGACTGTGCGTGACTATGTCAAAGTTAATCTTTTTTTACAGCAAGTCTATCCACCAAGTTTCAGATCGATCGGATAAGGGAAAATGGTTTTTAAAGCACTCCGTAACTGTGCGTGACCATGCGTGACTGTGCGTGACTAAGTCAAAGTTAATTTTTTTTCACAGCAAGTGTATGGACCAAGTTTGAGATCGATCGGATGATGGGAAATGACATTTAGATCACTCCGTGACTGTGCGTGACTACCCCAAAATTAATCTGTAGTCACAACAAGACTATTGGCGAAGTTTCAGATCAATTGGATAAGGGGGAATGGGGTTGACCCACGACAGACAGACAAACAGACAGAGAGTATGAGTTAAAAGAAAGAGTTTGAAAAAAATTGTAATGAATTATTTATAACTTTATATTTTGTTCTAATTGAAAAATTTAAATTAAATAACTTATAATCCCGAAATCAAGAAAAATCGGGATCCCAAAAAAATTCCACAATTTAAATTTTCAAAATCCCGGTATTTGCAAAAGCCAGTCCCGTTCTGATCCCCATATACCCTGCATTCATTTCCAAACTGTTGCTACCTTCAAAGAATTCACTTAAGTTGATGTCATTACGAAAAACTAATGGAATCTGATAAGTGTGCGAAGTTAGCCCTCCATTTTTGGATATACAATTTTTTGAAGATTGTTTTGAATTGTTCTAGGATTGTTCTAAAATGTTCCAAAACGATGAGTTTCTAAAATTTAATTTGTACCGGTAAATCGAAAAAAACGAATTTTAAGCTTTGCCCCCCCACTTTTGGAGAAAAAAAAACAAATTTGGCGGTTGTTCTAGGTTGTTCTAGTTGTTCTAAACATTGTTCCAAAATAGATATGTACGTCGCAAACCGTAACGTACGCAAATGAGAACGAAAAACATTTTTTCCACGATTGCGAAGTTAGCCCCCCATTTTTGGAAATAAAATTTTTTTAAGATTAATCTACATTGTTCCAAAACAATGAGTTTCTAAAATGTAATTTGTACCTGTAAATCGAAAAAACGAATTTTAAGCTTTGCCCCCCCCACTTTTGGAAAAAAAATATCAATGTTATTAAACGATATCAATATTTTTATACAACACGAAAGTTAACGTACATATTCCAAAATTTCTTCATACAAAGCATCCTGAATGGCAACCTCAGATCGCTCTGAAACTTGGATATGTTATAGACAGGAATAAGCTCGAGAGAATCTGCTAGTTGTATTCTAACGTCTGCCCTAGACCTAGTCTATTCGACCGCCGAATATGGTAAAATTCACCGTTAAACGAAAACAAATTGCCAATATGTTGGCAATTTTATTTTATATATCATATTTTGCAAATTAAAACATATTGCAACCCGTTTCCATATAACTGACAACAGATGATATTAAAAATGCCATAGTAAAACAGGCATAATAAACCTACAGCAACCTCAACTACAACAAAATCAATACAAGTCACAATACCCCACCCAACTCCGACCTCCCTAATCACTATCTATAGAGATCTAGCTAGTTAAACAATTACAAGAGCAAAACTTTAACATGATCAACACCTTGAACTGACTTGAAATTAAGTAGCCCTTTATTTAACCCAGATGAGCGTAATATCGAATTTAATCCTCCTCATAGATTCTTGGTTAACTTAATCCGCCTTTACCCCTTCAACTAATATATGAAATAAAATAAAATGGATATATGTATGTAGTATCGGCTACACTTGACTAACAGTGACAATAATTTTCAAGTTGTTAAACAATATACTTAAGAAATGTGAGGAAAATACTTGTTTATACATTTGAAAAACAATATTTTGGTAAAATGTTTACCGCTACTCCTGCCATTTTTTTATTTAGGTCTTGTTTTCATATTTTTTATTATTGTTTTTTTATTATTGCAAAATTACGTCTTAAAAACTTAGCTGTTTTTTTATAAAAATACTAGAATTTACAAAAAAAAAAAATTGTTTACAAATAAATAGAAACCATTCATTAAAATGCAGTAAAAAATATAAACGTTTATACTCGTAAGCAATAATTTTTATTTATAAACATGAAGGAATTTATATATAGATCTTGAGCGATCGTATGATTATCTATTAACACCCTAAATTATATCTTAATATCAAGAGCTGGCGAAAATTTCCAAGTGTCAATTGAAAATTATAAACAGCTCTTTGCGTCTGGATATGGCTGAGGTGCTTGAATAAAAAAAATTTGAAAACAAAAAAAATGTATTAATAGAAAAATTGTTTAACTTAAACATTTTAACTATGAAGGAGAAAAACAAACTTGTTTCAAAAACATCTGTAGCAGCAAGAATGTACGGTTTACCGAAAATTCATAAAGGTACTCCTCTGAGACCCATATGTTCCTCAATAAATTCTCCAGCATATGGTCTTTTTAAATGTGGGGTTGATATTTTGAAAATTTTAACCAGAAACTCAGAATATCTATATATCAATACGTGAAGGTATATTTTCAGTTCCCTTTTTGAGCAATATGCGGGCACGGAGGACTGTGAAACTTGGCATAGTTATAGTTCATATGGAGGAGAAGCTGAGAATTATAAAACTTATGTTTAATCTGCCTTGGAAACATATTAAATTAAATAAAATAAAATATTTCTTATAATTCGTTACACCCTTTTAATGCGAATGATTAAAATTGTGTATGACACGCGCTGTGTTGAATTGTGAATTGTTAAAATTGATTAGCACACCTTTAGGCTCATTTAAATATATATAAATTAATATTAAAAAAAAAAAAATTAAAAAAACATTGAAAGAAAAAAATGTAATGAAAATATAATATTCCCTAGAATTTGCACTCAAATTTCGAGTGCTGTGTTATACTAGTAATGTTAAAGATGCTATTGAGTTCAAAACGAAAATTAACAACTCTATGATCAAAGATGATGAAATATTAATTTCTTTTGATGTATTTTCACTATTCATCAGCATCCCAGTAAATCTAGCCATTGAAGAGAAGTGGAATATTATGAAAAAACACACAAAAATTCCAAAACAATTGTTTATGGAAATTCTTACCTTTTGTATCAAAGATACTCGTTATTTAAAATATAATTATGTTTATGAAAAAAGGGATGCCCATGGGGTCACTAGCATCACAAGTCATTGCTGATATAATAGTTGAAGAGCTATTAGACTAGTCAGTTAAAATTATGGACATAAAACCGAGGATTTTAACAAAATTCGTCTATAATTTTTTTGTATTTTAAAAACAGACAGAAGATACTTTAAGCACTTTAAATTCGTTACACCGATAAATCAAATTTACGACGGAAGAGGAAAAAAATAATCAATTACCATTTCTAGACTCTATTATCATTAAAAAAATTATGTGAGTCCGATCACAGGGGAGATGTGTAAACAACTAGTAATTAAGGATTTTTTTATGGAACTTTTTTAAAATCAAACAGAAAACGTCATCTATGTATAACTTATAGCAATCAACTGCAGGGGCTCTGCTAATATAAAAATAATTATTATTATTTATTATTTTAACCAGTTAATTTTGAATTTTTCGTTTTTTATTTTTCATTTTTCGTTTTTCATTTTCCATTTTTTATTTTTCATTTTTGATTTTTGATTTTTCATTTTTCCTTTCTTCATTTTTCATTTTCCATTTTTCGTTTTTCGTTTATTATTTTTCATTTGATATTTTTAATTTTTTAATTTTCATTTTACATTTTACATTTTACATTTTTTATTTTTAATTTTTCATTTTTAATTTTTAATTTTTTATTTTTAATTTTTTATTTTTCATTTTCTGTTTTTCATTTTTAATTTTTCGTTTTTCATTTTTCATTTTACATTTTTTATTTTTATTTTTTATTTTACATTTTACATTTTACATTTTTCATTTTTCATTTTTCATTTTTTATTTTTCATTTTTAATTTTTAATTTTTTATTTTTCATTTTGTTTTTCATTTTTTATTTCTTATTTTTCATTTTTAATTTTTCGTTTTGCATTTCTTATTTTTTATTTTTAATTTTTAATTTTAAATTTTTAATTTTTAATTTTTAATTTTTAATTTTTAATTTTTAATTTTTAATTTTTAATTTTTAATTTTTAATTTTTAATTTTTAATTTTTAATTTTTAATTTTTAATTTTTAATTTTTAATTTTTAATTTTTAATTTTTAATTTTTAATTTTTAATTTTTAATTTTTAATTTTTAATTTTTAATTTTTAATTTTTAATTTTTAATTTTTAATTTTTAATTTTTAATTTTTAATTTTTAATTTTTAATTTTTAATTTTTAATTTTTAATTTTTAATTTTTAATTTTTAATTTTTAATTTTTAATTTTTAATTTTTAATTTTTAATTTTTAATTTTTAATTTTTAATTTTTAATTTTTAATTTTTAATTTTTAATTTTTAATTTTTAATTTTTAATATTTAATTTTTAATTTTTAATTTTTAATTTTTAATTTTTAATTTTTAATTTTTAATTTTTAATTTTTAATTTTTAATTTTTAATTTCTAATTTTTAATTTTTAATTTTTAATTTTTAATTTTTAATTTTTAATTTTTAATTTTTTAATTTTTAATTTTTAATTTTTAATTTTTAATTTTTAATTTTTAATTTTTAATTTTTTATTTTTTATTTTTAATTTTTAATTTTTAATTTTTAATTTTTAATTTTTAATTTTTAATTTTTAATTTTTAATTTTTAATTTTTAATTTTTAATTTTTAATTTTTAATTTTTAATTTTTAATTTTTAATTTTTAATTTTTAATTTTTAATTTTTAATTTTTAATTTTTAATTTTTAATTTTTAATTTTTAATTTTTAATTTTTAATTTTTAATTTTTAATTTTTAATTTTTAATTTTTAATTTTTAATTTTTAATTTTTAAAATTTTAATTTTTAATTTTTAATTTTAAATTTTAAATTTTTAATTTTTAATTTTTAATTTTTAATTTTTAATTTTTAATTTTTAATTTTTAATTTTTAATTTTTTTATTTTTCATTTTTTAATTTTTATTTTTCATATTTCATTTTTAATTTTTTGTTTTTCATTTTGCTTTTTTATTTTTAATTTTTTTTTTTTTCATTTTTGATTTTTCATTTTTCATTTTTTATTTTTTATTTTTTATTTTTTATTTTTTATTTTTTATTTTTTATTTTTTATTTTTTATTTTTTATTTTTAATTTTTTATTTTTCACTTCTTATTTTTCATTTTTTATTTTTAATTTTTCATTTTTCATTTTTATTTTTCAGTTTTTATTTTTAATTTTTCATTTTTCATTTTCAAACAGGTTATTACATGTCATAATTTTTTTACCAATACAGTCATAAGTCACACCGATTTTGTCTTACGCTCACATGAAACGCTGTTTTTGTAATTGTATTGTGAAGGGTTCTTGAGATAAGTGATGATGATTTTCATAAGGATAACAAAGAAAAATCATTCACATCCTTAGAAAAAATGATTTCCCTAGAAAAACAATTCCGGAGTTAATAATACAAAACAAGAAAATTTACCGGAAAGAAGAAAACACACAGAAAGTTTAGAAATTATTAATTTACATATGTCCAAGGTTATTTGGTGAGAATTTAAAACTTAAATATTTATAACAAGCAAAGATTTGAAATTGCCCTTCAAATTTGCAACACTGTTAAACAAATTATTTAGTAAAACTAAGAAAATGAAGAAACTAGAAAATTAAGAAAAATCTAACGTCATATATGAGATCAATTGTGGATGAGACGGGTCAATATATGCGATAAAGTGAATGTTAGAATTACGAAAACAAAATTAAAAACATGACTTCCATCCCATAAGTCTGATCATAGGGGCACTAAACAAACCAATTGAGCAAAAAACTGCGCAAACTTTAACGATGTGTGCATTTTACAAGAAGAGAGTAACGATGCGAAGAGGTATCCTCCAGAAATGTTACACGTAATTAATGTACAACCGAGTAAAAGACAACTTTAAAAACAGATACGGACACAGTAAACAATTGCCGACAACTAAGGCCGAAAACTAGTTGAATAGATAATGTGAACAAAGAAGGACGATTTTAACTCCGCGGTAATAAAACAGAAAACACAATGTATGTATTCATTATTTTTTAAATTAATGTTTTTCTATAAAATTGAAAATTTGTTATAAAATGTATGTTTTAGATTTTTCTGAAGATAAACAGTGATGCTGTTCGAAATATACAAAAAAAATTAATAATTAAAAAACTAATGCCGTGTTCTTTTCTGACAAAAAATGTAGCATTTTATTTGCACTTTTTTCGAAAAGTCTATTTTTTATATATTCTGAATTAAGAGCAACCTTATCTTATACATCAATCGAAAGGTCTCGAAGTTAAGCCGTCGTAAATCGCAAAAATTGCAGTCATTGAGTTCTTTCAGGTCATAGCCTGAGAATATTTTCCCATTGTTCCCCATTTTTTGAATATTTTCACCCTATGACTTCAAACAGGATAACAATCAAAATTCTTTTGCATTTTATGAATACAGCACTTTAAAACCTTTCAATTGATGTATAAGGTAAGGTTGCTCTAAATTCAGAATATCTATAATATTAAGAGGCAAGGCTATATCTTGTGACCGATGATTTGTTCAACAGTTTTTTTTTTTCCGATTTTGACCAAACGTATCTTATTAAAAAAATGTTTTCGTTTTAGCTGTCCACTAGACTTACAGATTTTTACATTTTTATTTATTTATTTATTTTTTTTTTTTAGTTTAGCTCATTTAAAGTTGCTACTAACACATAAAATTATACAATGCTATTTGTGTGTTATTAAATTTGTTAATGTGTTTGCAAAAGACAATGAATTTGTTTTCTTCATTCACAATAATAATTGTGTTGAATTGAAAAATTATTTTGGATATAGCGTACCTTAAGGGTGAATAACTTATTAAATGAAAAAATAAAATTTCCTAGAATTTGCACTCGAATTTCGAGGGCTGGAATCCGCTAGTATAAAAAAATTCACTTTTCGAAAAAAGTGCAAATAAAATGCGACATTTTTTGTCAGAAAAGAAAACGGCATAAAATTAAAAAAAAAAATGATTTTATATTATTCAAGCCATATGACCTTGAGCCAAACAAACCAAAATCACATTAAAAAAAATAATCGCAAACTTTCTATAGCTGTTCCTGAACGAAATAGCCTAGAATTAGTATAAAAAATTCACTTTTCGAGAAAAGTGCAAATAAAATGCGACATTTTTTATCAGAAAAGAAAATGGCATAAAATTAAAAAAAAATAGTTTTTTATTATTCAAACCATATGACCTTGAGCTAAACAAACCAATCACAGACTTTCTATAGCTCTCCTGAACGGAATAGCCTATATATGTATTTATTTATTCTGAAATTTTCTTGGTTCAGGTTTATTGTGTATGGACTTAGGCATTTTAAAAGTTAATTCTATAGAATGTTTTTCTAAAACAGCTGACTACTCATTTTATACATCCTTAGTTCCCTTAAATGGTCTTAGGTTCCAGCATCATAATATCAGATATAATATTAATTGGCTAGGCGATTTCTTGTGACCGATGTTTTGTTCTACCGTTTTATCCCGATTTTGACCAAACGTATATTATTTGAAAGGTATTTCTTTTTCGCCGTTTTGTAGTTTACACATTTTTAAATTTTTTTCCTTTATTTGAAGTAAATTGCATTTAAAGTTGCTACTAACACATACATAAAATTATACATATGGTATGTGTGTTTTATTAAATTTGTTAATGTGTTTGTTAATGAGTTTGTTATCTTCATTCACAATAATAATAAACCGTAAAAGTGTTGGTTTGTGAATTGGCTAAGTTGAAAAATAAAGCTACCTGGAAATTGCACTCGAATTTCGAGTGCTGGAATCTGCTAGTAATTATAATTTCATAACATATATAAACGATTAAACTTTTAATTAAAAATTTTATTAGACAAAAATTTATCAAGAATTTCTTTAAGTAGAATACCCATGAGGTTAAATACCGAGAAAGCATAGCAGACTAAATATTAAAGTGGAATACTTTTATATAAACTACTAATTATATTTGTTCCACTAAGATCTTTGTAGGCTTATGAGGTCTAAAACCAAAAATGATCTTGGCTTTAAATCGATTGGCCTTATCATGCAGCAACAGTACTAAAATATATTCCAAATTGTATAAACAATAAGTTGTATCAGGGAATATTTTTGAGGGGAAAGACTTCAAATGAGCTGAAACTTGGATATATGATTGAAGATATATGTATATGGACCCTCAGAGGGGGAGGAAATGGTTTTTAATGTTGGTCGTTTATGTCATAATTCTTAATATCATATAAAAAAAATATTTGGTATGCACAAACATATTTACGTTTTTACTCAATATAGATAATGGTCTATAGAAAGCAGATATTGCTATCTTCCTCGACAGCAATTTTTTTGGAGCGTTTTAGTGCAATGCAGCATGGAGATTAAGCGGTATTATAGTCACTAGGCACGCTTTATGAAATATACAATTGCTATAGCGCTTTTTTGCAAGTGATGGTAGGCTCATAGCCGTACTTTCGGGTCATTGACAGTTTTGCGGTTTTGAGATTTTACCGTCTCTTACAATTACAGCGCATTTGCAGTCTTACTCTAGGAGACCTGCCTTGTTAGCTTACCAACCGATCGCATTAATGCGTTACTAGCTATTACTAAGTAGGAATATTGAAGATGGGCTCTGAATATCTTAACAGGTCTATCAGGATCTAAAGCAAAGGGCTTGGCATTTTTCAGCTATAACTCCAGAACCATTGCAGATTACTTATTTCATTCTTCTGCAAAATTGTATTTAGCTAAAGCTTAAATTTATTTTGAGAAAGGGGGAATGATTTAAATTTTCTGAAGATTTCATTCGGCAAAAGTAATACAACTTGATTTGCTGAAGCTAATTGCTGAAGAATGAATTGGGAAGTCATCAATGGTTCTTGAGCTTTGAGGAAAAACAAAGAAACAAACATCAAGATAAGGAAAGTGTATAAAGGTCATACAAAATTGACCTGAGACCGTCAAACCCTTTTGAGGTTTTACTAATTCCACCATGACTTGGAGTTTCTCACCCCCCCAGAATGACTGTTGCACTGTGTAATAGGATCATACTCCTTTTGTAAGATCAACTAATCGCGAAGTTTCGAAATAAATAGGGGAAAACAATACTCTGTAGCGAGGGATTTCAGGACAATACAAACAAACATCAATTCTTTCTCTTACAGAAGGATAACCCTGCAAACATTTTTGAGATTTTCTGGCGATGGTTTGTTTGGCGATGATTAGGCGATCCTTCTCAGGGAATACGAATCGCTAACCATCGCCTACGCCTTACGACTAAGCGATGAATACGCGAGCGTAGACAAGTAAGTCAATTTTTTTTATAAAAACACTATGCTGACAACAATTTTGATGACTTTTACGATGAGAATCGCGCGCCATCGCCTACGCCTTACACCTAAGCGATGAATACGCGAGCGCACAAGCATTCTTTATCGTTTTGAGATGAGTCATCAATGTTTTCTCGGTGCATTTTTTTTTTCTTGTTGTTTTGTTCGGGTAACGGTAAAAGAAATATTTGGTTTCAAGAGCAATTAGCAAAATTGTCAGTTTGTTACAGAACGTGATCTTTTAATGGTGTGGTTTCTGAAAGTTTACTGATTTCAATTAATAAAAATGTTATCAAACAAAGCTTTACGGTTAAAAAGTAAGAGAGAAGCCTACGAAATAATAGTTAAAAATTATAACTCAAATTAAATTCAAAATACTAGTCCGGACTTAATCGAAAATGTAAATATTTTGGATAATAATTCTTCCCAAAATGCGGATTGGTTGGTTATTGTTCAAGATGTAGAAAATGTGGTTGATTCAGACATGAATATTGTTCAAGAAAATGTGTGGAAAAGTGCGGAAAATTCAGAAAGTGGTTTTGAGTGCAACGTAAATGTAGAAAATGCTGAGATATCAAATAATAATATTAGCCTTTTATCCGATTTGAATAAATTAAGAAAGAGACTATCAAGCTGGTCAATAAAACATAACATTAGCAACGTTGCTGTTAATGAAATGTTACAAATTTTTAGAGAATGCAACATAAGCGTTCCTAAAGACGTGAGAAGTTTAAAAAGAACGCCAAAAGATGTTGTTGCACGACCAATGGGTACCGGCAAGTATTTTTATTATAGCATCGCAGATGCTCTAACCAATGTTTTACGTGCAAGTGATTTTACTTTTACAAACAATTGCACTGGATTTTAATATTGACGGTTTGTCTTTGTGTAAAAGTTCAAGCAAACAAGTCTGGCCGATTTTGTGCAGTGTTGTTAATACTTCTGATGTCCTCTTAATTGGTGCTTATGAAGGATACACAAAACCAAAAAGTGCAAGGGAATACCTATCAGAGTTTGTTTCTGAATTAAAAAACTTGACTGATGAAGGATTTTATTATGAAGATAAAATTTTTTTAATAAAAGTAAGGTGTTTCATAATGGATGCACCAGCAAGATCTTTTATCATTGGTACAGAAAAAAAAAAAAGATCGTAAATCCGACGCTCTAAATTTAATACTGACAGAGCTCCTAGACTTACGGGAGCAAGTGTCCCAGCAAAGTAATGAAATTGGTTCTTTGAAAGGACTACTTACCACATTAACTGGCGAAGTTGTGGCAAGTCGAAATGAGGTGCGAGAATTAAAAAAACTGGTACGTTCACCAGTGGAACATGAAACTATTTCAAGAAAATTACCTTTCTCATCCCTTGAGGATATTCGTTAATTTGAATTGGAACTACAAGCAAATAGCGACATGATTGAGGAGTTTGTACGGTTATACATGTTTTCATACGTAATATATAGATGTATACTGTGGTGTCTACTTTCAGAAACGAATCATTAAAAGAGTTGGGGGCGCTGATGCTCCAAGTTTTGCCAGAGCTGCCATTAAACGGGTACTTACAGACGACTTGGCGATCCAATTTTCTTGGAAGGGTACCAAAACAAAACATAGCATTGAACACATGTATTTCATATCACTACTCAGAGGTATGGATTTTATACGATTTTATTATATAACATCTTTCAAAACTACTTCGCTCAAATTGAAAACTACAAATTCTTGTTGGATTTTTTTTTAATATTTGTTTTTTTTTTTAATTTGTTAATAGAAGTATGGCAACAAAAATTTGTCGCAGCTGACGATTCCATAATACACCACGTTCTTCAGCAACATTTCATCCACGCAAACGACCGCCTCGCAAAGCGAAAGGAACGCCCCGATTCTGACCGGAAATAAATGTTCAGTGTCTTGCTTTATTTTCTTAAAATTTCATTATATTTTATATTATATTCTAAGTTCAGAAAAATGAATTAATAATATATTATATTAAAAGCATTGCATTTGAAATTATTAAAACAATAAATATAAATTAAATCAATGAATTTTTAGTCATCCGAATTTTCATCCCGTTACAGAGTCGCCCCGCCATTCGTGAATCGCCTGACCATAGTTTAATGATCGCACGCGATTCGCCTAATGATCGCCCGCGAATCGCCGTTGTGTTGTGTATAGTCGCCAAAACGATCGCCTGTGTGCCTTTCGCGATTCGCCAGCGATTCGCGAATGGTGGTTCGCCAGCGATTCTCGAATGGTGATTCGCCAGCGATTCGCGAATGGTGGTTCGCCAGCGATTCACGAATGGTGATTCGCCAGCGATTCACGAATGGCGATTCGCGACAGGCACACAGGCGATCGTTTTGGCGAATCGCCTGACCATAGTTTAATGATCGCACGCGATTTTTCGCCGCGAATATACACAACTCAACGGCGATTCGCGGGCGATCATTAGGCGATTGAAAATGTTTGCAGGGTAACAAACCATCGTAACAACATAGTTAGTGAGAATTACTAAAATTGCTTTTGCTTTATAATATCTCTTTAAAGGTACTATAATTCCAAAGAGAAGAGAAGAGAATATTATATATTTACCTCTCAAAAAAGCATCTTCGTAAGTTATCTAAAATTCGTTCAATGACCTATGTATATTTTTCTAACATAAATAAAATGTCGGTATATAACCTTGGAGGCGCAACAACTATATGCTGTAGGGTAAAAAAGTATAAATTAAGAACGGATGGCCTTGTAGTGCCACAAAAACAATAACAATGGGTGCAATGAAATAATAATGTACGCTTTAAAATAAAAAACATGCCGGTGAAAATTCAAAAAAAAAAAACAAAATATTAAAATAACTTATAAGAAAGATAAACAACCTATAAATGAGAAAGAGAGCAACAACACATTTATTTTATTAAAAAAAAAAAAAAAAAAACAAGAAAATAAATACTTATATACCAAAACTATAAAACTCACGCGATATTGAAAAGAAAAACATGTTTTTCCACATAAGAAAACTAGTTTATCTTTATGTAAATGTTTAAGAATTTCAAGAGTGCGCAATATATACGAGTAAGCATTTGGTTCTAGCAGAGAAATTAAGAACAAACAATTGCCTCAAACAAACAACTTTTTTTTAGAAAACAAAACAAAAACAGACCGCGCCATTAATGTTTAGAAGAAGAAAACATGACGGTAGATATAAAAAAAAAATAAAAAGTTTCTCAGAGTTTAAAATAGCAACGGTAAACTCAAACCATAAGAGAGTGCATTTCGCCGGCTAGAGAACATTATAGTAAGTCGTATGTTCTAGCACGTTCACCAATCGTATAAATAGCGGCCACATAACCCTGGTAGAACAACAATTCAGTTCTGACTTGCCTAACAGTCACAACAGCTCTTTTAAAAAGTTGAGAAATTCTAAAATTTTAAATCAAAATAAATTTTTAATTTTTATTTTGTTGAAGTGCTTAGAAGTTTTAACAAGATTTATAAAATAAAAGTGTTTACATTTTTCTTACGGGATAAATATCTAAAAAAAATAATTAAAGTACTTAATTGATTTTTGAGCAATAAAATAATTTTAAACAACATGTCTGCTTCACCTACTGCCCGTCAAGCCATGAATATGGTACAAAAAACCAAGACCATCACCATTTCCGATCCAATTCAAATGCCGGAGGTCTACTCCTCAACACCCGGCGGTACTTTGTACTCAACTACACCTGGTGGTAAGTTTTATAACTAAAATACATACATTGTTTATTATGAAGAGAAACAAAACATATAAATTGATATCAAAATCAAAGTTGTTAGGAAAGGTCAGGATGAGAAATATAAACAAAGAATATTTAAAAGCTCTTCTAATGGTTATATGTCATGATTAACATAATTTTGGTTAGAATTCTCACTAAGTTGTATTTGTACAGTAAGATTTAGCACTGGAAATAAAATTTAATTAATTAATTCTAAAAAACCCACAATTATAATTCAAACTAATCCATAGATAATCCTTAGTTTTAAATTGTTGATTCATTTTCATTTTTATATAAAGAAAAAATCTTTTAATTCTCATTGAGTTGGTTTGTAGACTTTTGGTTAATTCTAAGAAATCTAAAACTTGTTCTTTTCTGAAAAAAAATTCCGTCATTCCGATGTAATTCAAGACATTTTACTATAATTTTTTTAATGGTTGAAAAGAAAGAGAAGAAACCTAAAAGCCAAAAAAAAGCAAAGTGTGACCGAAAAAGCTGATGCAATTGCTTTAAATATTTTGATATTACCGATGTGTAGCTATGATTAGTTTATTTTTGATTATTTTCATTTGAAGGAAACCCGGCCAACAAATTTGATAAGAAAAGTCTGATATACAAAGAAATGAGTTATTTTTAAAAATACTTTTTCAATTTCTAATCACAATAACAATAACATTAACCATGGTCTAAATTGTTTAATAAGATTACAATTGTTATAAAAAATATTTTCCAAAAAGATTGCAAAGATAACGAAATATTGCGTCGCAGTTTTTTTTTTTTTTGTGAATTTAAAATTTAAAAAAAAGTAACCATTAAAATTTAAACAATTATTTATAAACAATTTATTTATAATTTCCTAACTAATCATTTATTTATTTTTATTTTATTACAAATTTGCAGGTACTAAATTAATTTATGAACCTACTTTTCTGAAAAACTTACGTCAATCACCCTTGAGTCAATCACCACCCGCTAATATACCCAGCTGTTTGATGAGAGGCACTCCCCGTACACCTTTCCGCAAGTGTGTGCCACTACCAAGGGATTTCATCAAGAAAACAAATTCGATGCAAATAGAGGACCAAGAACAATTTCAATTGGAATTGTAAATATCTAAAGTATTCCATTGCATTGCCTGCCTTTCCCTCTATCACAATATAATCCTGGAAGCTTTAACAACAACGAGATGAAAAAACATTTTTCTAACGAGTAGTATATGGTGATACTTAGTACTTCCCTGGAAATTCCAATACTGCCGTAAAATAACCGTTAAAAAATCCAAAAAAAAAATCATTTTTGCAACAGTTCCAATTAATAGTATTAAGTGCCATCAACAAACACATCAGTAGCTTTAAAACAAAACTTAAAATTTATTGATTTAATATTTCATTAATTCTTACTTTTTATAATTTTATCATCAGTCATATTGACTGGATTGTATTAAAAAAAAATATTAGAAACTTTTAACTTTTCTTTGGGTTTAATATTCTATAATTTTGTTAAAACAAAACATTTATCTCATTATTTAATTTTGTTATAAATATTTAAGTTAGTATTAAATTATAGTAAATAAAAAAATTAACATTTTATAAATAATAAAAAAATATATATAAACAAAATTTTCTGTTCATTTTTGTAATTATGGAAGAAATATAATTAACTCTTGGCCCTCTTGCAATACTAAATATACAAGTTGGCCAAAATATTATTGAAAATATTTGTCTACAAGAAAAGAAACTAAATTTATTTATGGGGACCTTGTAAAGGGTGTACCAAAATTCAGAAATGAATTTGCCGACATTTGTCCAGTAAAGTATTGGCAACCAAAGAAAAGAAAACAGCTGAGAGTTTAGGGTTAGTGAAAACAAAAGAATAACACGTTTTCATTGTTGAAAAATATTTCATAAATAATAAAAGTTCGAAAATTTCGTACAAAATGTTGTGGGAATATTGACCTACTTCGCCACCTACAAAGATAGTAATTGGAAAATTCAGGCAGACTGGATCAATTAGTGAACTAGAATTGCAAATTTCAAGAAGCTCTTTAAATTGTATACACCAAAAGTGATTCGTTGTTGCAACCGATTTTGTTGCCAATGGAATTTTGGTAGTCCCATGTACTATCAAATTATTCTGCTGGTATTACTGAATTATATAATACATGCTACCCTCCGTACAATGGTAAGAACAATTGATGTTATACATACATATATAAATTCCAGGGCTGTGGAGTCGTCAAAAAAAATTCGAACTCTGACTCCGACTCCATCTTTAAGATACGACTCTGACTCCGACTCCTGCTCCAAATCTGACTCCGATGCTATATGTATATTAGGGTGACCCTTAATAAAAAAAAAATATTGTGAGTTCGATCACAGGGGAGATGTGTAAGTATCTAGTAATTAAAGATTTTTGTATGTATAACTTATAGGGGTTAATTATTCCTTTTTTATTTTTCATTTTTCGTTTTTCATTTTCGTTTTTCATTTTCATTTTTCATTTTTTATTTTTAATTTTTTAATTTTTAATTTTTCGTTTTTCATTTTTAATTTTTTCATTTTTTATTTTTCATTTCCTATTTTGAATTTTTTATTTTTCATATTTATTTATTTACACAACAAGTATTTATTTATTTTTATTTATTTATTAATTTGGAATTCTATACACAAGACTAATGTCTCTTATTACAGTATAGAATTATTAATTTGTTGAAAAAAAAAGTTATACATTACAAATAATTTATAAAAAGAAAGAAAAAACAAATTACAAATAGTTACAATATCAACTTAAATGTAAATGTATTAGACATAAGTTTAATTTTGACTCAAAAAAAGATTAAAAAAAAAGTACTAAATTAAAATACTTAGTAATAATAAAGTTTTAAAGTTTACAAATCAAAGTTTTCAAAATGATCAAATGACAAAAGAGAAAAAAGAATTTTTATCCAATCAAACAATAAAGTTCAAAATAGTTAAATCGAGAACAGACTAACAATGCTTTTTTTGAAAATTTGTGTGTTACTTATAGTTTATAGATGGTATGGGATTGAATTCCAAAGACCAACAGCACTAATGAAGAACTGCCAGCTGGAAATTAAATAACGACGTTTGAGAGGTATAATTCTGTTTCCTCTATTAGAATTGGAAAAAGTTAAACGTTTGTATAGATGTTCCGGCTCCTTAGTGTAGATTACCTTATGTAAAAATATTAAAACTCTGGTTTTGAGTAATTCATCAAACTGAAAACCATAGAGCTTAGCTGTTGTAATTGGTGAAATGGATTCATACCTTCTCTTGCCGTACACGAAACGTGTTATATTTTTAAATGCAGAGTTGAGTTTATCTCTGGTAGCAGCATCACATTCAGCAAACAATTCACATCCATACATCAGAATTGGCATGCATAGTTAATGTGGTCGGACCATGTAAGAGTATTGTTGAAGAAGATTCCTAGATTTTTTGCTGAATTTACAGTTTCTATACGTTCATTATTAAGATTTTGGTCAGGTATATAAACAGTTCTATTAAATCGTGTTTGAATAACAAGGCATTTAGACTTCCTTGGATTTATGCTAAGTCCATTTGCTGTAGCCCAGGTATTAACCCTCTGAAGTTCCTCATTCAAAATTGTGATACATTGTTGAATCATAGAAACGTTACAGCTGATGTAAAGTTGTACATCGTCGGCGTACATTCTTACTTTACAATACTGAAGTTGGTTCGGAAGATCATTCGCATAAAGAGAAAACAGTAGAGGGCCTACAATTGATCCTTGCGGAACACCTCTTCTAACTGGCAGTAATTTAGATCGGGTTGAAATACTTTGAACAAACTGATATCTATTATCAAGTTTTTAGTTTTTAATTTTTCGTTTATATATTTCTTTTAAATTCTTTATTTCTCATTTTTCATTACTTACTTTTCATTTTCTATTTTTCATTTTTCATTTTTTTGTTTTTCATTTTTAATTTTTTATTTTTCATTTTTCATTTTCTTTTTTTTTCATTTATTATTTATCGTTTTTCATTTTCATTTTTCATTTTTCATTTTTTATTTTTAAATTTTTCATTTTTTATTTTTCATTCTCATTTTTCATTTCTTATTTTTCATTTTTTATTTTTTAATTTTTCATTTTTCATTTTTCGATTCTCTTTTTTCATTTTTAATTTTTAATTTTTTCATTTTTCATTTTCTATTTTTAATTTTTTATTTTTCGTTTTTAATTTTTCGTTTATATATTTCTTTTTAATTTTTTATTTCTCATATTTATTTTTCATTTTTTATTTTTCATTTTTTATTTTTAATTTTTCGTTTTTCATTTTTTATTTTTAATTTTTTATTTTTAATTTTTTATTTTTTATTTTTCATTTTTTTTTCATTTTTTTTTCATTTTTTTTTTTAATTTTTTATTTTTTATTTTTCGTTTTTCATTTTTTACTTTTCATTTTTAATTTTTAGTTTTCATTTTTAATTTTTTATTTTTCATTTTAATTTTTCATTTTTTATTTTTTATTTTTCATTTTTCGTTTTCCATTTTTCATTTTTTATTTTTCATTTTTTATTTTTCATTTTTTACTTTTCATTTTTAATTTTTAGTTTTCATTTTTAATTTTTTATTTTTCATTTTTAAAATTTTATCTTTCATTTTTTATTTTTAATTTTTCGTTTTCCATTTTTTATTTTTCATTTTTAATTTTTTTTCATTTTTTATTTCTAATTTTTAATTTCTAGTTTTTCATTTTTATACCCTCCACATCTCAGTGGCAGAGGGTATATATAGGTTTGTCATTCCGTTTGTAACGCATCGAAAAACTAATTTCCGACCCAATAAAGTATATATATTCTTGATCCTTATCACAGCTCGAGTCGATATAGCGATGTCCGTCTGTCCGTCTGTCCGTCTGTCCGTGTGTCTGTTGAAATCACGCTCATTCAAAAAAAAAAGCATTTACTTAGGTCAGGTTACGAAAAAATTATTTGCCATAATTCCCACCAGGTTGGTATTGAAATCGGAGTAAATCGGGAGCCTCTGCGCTGAGAAATGAACAAAAGTTTATAGATACCTCTAAAAAAAACATGAAACCTAGTGTTTTCTTGTAATAGTTTAGTGGTTGAACATACAACAACATAAAAAAAGCCACAAAAAAAATGTGATTCATACATATTAACAATAACAAGAACACAACTACCATGAGCTATGTTAATAGTATTGCCACAAACCGAGGTGGAGGGTATCAAAGATTCGGCACAGCCGAATTTAACACTCTTACTTGTTTATTTTTAATTTTTCATTTTTCATTTTTCATTTGTTATTTTTAATTTTTTATTTTTCATTTTTATTTTTAATTTTTACTTTTTTATTTTTTATTTTTCAGTTTTTATTTTTCAGTGTTCATTTTTTATTTTTCATGTTTTATTTTTCGTGTTTCATTTTTTACTTTTAATTTTTAATTTTTCATTTTTGATTTTTTTTTCATTTTTTATTTCTCATTTCTTATATTTCGTTTTTCATTTTTTATTTTTCATTTTTTATTTTTCAGTTTTTATTTTTCAGTTTTCATTTTTTATTTTTTATTTTTCGTTTTTCGTTTTTCGTTTTTCGTTTTTCTTTTTTTACTTTTCATTTTTTATTTTTCATTTTTCATTTTTTTTCCTGTTTCATTTTTAATTTTTTATTTTTCTTTTTTTATTTTTTATTTTTCTTTTTTTATTTATTATTTTTAATTTTTTATTTTTTATTTTTTAATATAATTTTTCATTTTCAAACAGTTTACTACATATCATAATTTCTTCACCAATCCAATCATAAGTCACACCGATTTTGTCTTACGGCTCATATGTTACAGTGTTTTTGTGATTGTATTGTGAATAGAAAAAGTGTTCAAACTCTCGGTCTCAATCCCTAGAAATATGCGAATAGCAATAAAACTGAGAAATACATAGTTTTGGGTCAATCAAAAAAAATTTAGAGGTGCCTCAACGCGACCGAAAATTTCAAGTGTGTTCATATGGGGAAAATATGACTTTTTCAGATTTTACAAAAATTTCGTTCTATAGTATAACTTTTTCGGCAAGTTGTTATATGAATCGATTTCAGTACTAAATTGCCTCTTTAAAAAGCTATATAACTTCAAAATCGAATGCAAATTTGCCAAAAAAAGCAAATGCCCCAGACCACTTTTGTGCCAAAAAAAAAAAATAGATCGTGAAATTTGACGGTAATTTTTTTAACTTTAAAAAATTAATTAAATCCATCATTTTTTTTTTGTCTCTATGCCTATGAGCCCTCAGACATGAAGTATTGTTTTATTACCACGTTTTTTACCTGTTGCGCAATGAGACCAAAAAAATTTTTTATAAAATTTTGATAATCCTTTTTTAAGTTTTAAAAAATTTTCTTAAACAGAATTTCAAAAAATGGATTTGGCACTTACAAGTTTTGTTAAATATATGTTAGCGATTAACTGTGTGAATTTTTAAATAAATTCCTATGCCAAAATTTTTTTTACAAGGAATTTTTTTTTTGCGGAAAATCATGTTTATATTTAAAAAAAAATAAAATCATATTAAATATTTGGAGTTCAAATTAACTACATATTTGCATGCTACTCCAATGAAAGTTAAACTCCACTTTAACTTTCAATTCTTTTTTTAATTAAGAAATTAACTCAAATACCAGACCTATAACATGTAATATGCACAATTATATTTTAATACACAAACAAATCAATTTTAATTAACCACAAACATTAAGAAAACACAAACATCTATTTTCAATTTGATCAATAACCGAGTACAAGTTCTGCTAATGGAATTTGAACTCTTGACAGCACTAATAAACAAGATAATTTAAATTATGAAAGGCTTTTATATTATTTAATTTAAGTACTTGAATGAACTTAGTCTCATAAAATAAATTAAAATCTACTTATTCAAAGTGATTTGTAAAATATTACGTCGCCAATTTCGAAGAATTTTTTTTTTTGTAAATATTTTAAAAACTATTTGAATATTTCATGCACGTGCAGTAACGAAACATTTTGGAGTCGAGGTTTTGTAGCAAATTTTTACTAATAAATATGAAAAAAAAAACACATATTATTATTTATTTATTTTTTAATAATTTATGCATTTTACATTTAACTAAATAAAACCTATCTGATAAGATATAAAAATTAAATAGTTATGCATGGTTCATTATATAATACCACATGATAAAAAATGATTTCAATAAAAATGGTTTTTTTTTTCACCAATTTTAAATTATACTACATCCTCATACATATGTAAAGGATGTCCCAAAATTCTGCTAACATTTCTAAAAGAATAAATATTTCTAGCAGATTCCAGCGCTTGAAATTCGAGTGCGAATTCTAGGAAATTTTATTTGTTCACTAAATAAAGACCCTAAAGGTATGCTAATCAATTTTAACCAATTCACAAATCAACACAAATACAATCTCATTTATATTACAAACACATTAACAATAATAAACACGCACATAGCATTGTATAGTTTTATGTATGTGTTAGTAACAACTTTAAATGCAATTTACTCAAAATAAGGGGAAAAATTTTAAAATCTGTAAATCTGCAAAACGGCTAAAAAGAAATACCTTTCAAATAATGTACGGTTGGTCAAAATCGGGATAAAACGGTAGAACATCATTCACAAGATATCGCCTAGCCTATTAATGTTATAGATTATTACTAAATATTAAATTGCTATTATTAATAAGCAATAATAATATTTTTATTAAAGATATATAACTAGCTGTAACCCGATGCGCTTCGCTACACCCATCGTAACGAAATAAATAACTGCGAATATATTTTGTATTTTCTGATTTTTGTTTTTGCGATTTTATATTTTGTCGATTTTTGACTTTGGCGATTATAGTTTTTTACGATTTTTATTTTGACGTTTTTGATTTTGGCGATTTTTGTTATTCGCGTTTTTCGGCTTTTGGCGATTTTTGATTTTGGCATTTTTTGAGATTTTTGTTGTTCGCAATTTTCGGTTTTGACAATTTTTGATTCAGGCGACTTTTGACTATGGCGATTTTTGTTATTCGCGATTTTCGGTTCTGGCGATTTTTATTTTTTGCTATTTTTGATTTTGGCGATTTTTTTGTGATTTTAGATTTTTGCGATTATTGATTTTAGCGATTTTTAAATTTGTTACATTCGAATCTTGCGTGAATTTTGGGACTCCTTTTACTTATAATCAACGAACGGATTTACACTCACGCTTTAGAAGTTCAATTTAAATTGGACATTTGGCATATATAGTTCCCGAAATATGACGGCGTGAACAAAAAAAGGGCCTTAAAATAATCTAACCCCATAAAAACAAAGTTTTTATTAAAACTCTTTCTTTCCTAATGCATATGAGTTTTGAATCTCTCCGTGACTGTGCGTGACTATTTTAAAATTAATTTTTGATCAGAAGTCTATGGACAAAGCTTCAAATCGATCGGATAAGGGGAAATGGGTTTTAATCACTCCGTGACTATGCGTGACTATGTCGGAGTTAATCTTTCTTTGCAGCAAGTATATCGACCAAGTTTCATATTGATTGGATAAGGGGAAATCCGTTTTGAATCTCTGACTGCGCGTGACCATGCGTGACTGTGCGTGACTAAGTCAAAGTTAATCTTTTTTTCACAGCAAGTATATGGACCAAGTTTAGATCGATCGGATGAGGAGAAATGATATTTTGATCACTCCGTGACTGTGCGTGACTAACCCTGTAGTCACAACAAGACTATGGGACAAAATTCAGATCAATTGGATAAGGGGGAATTTGGTTGCCCCACGACAGACAGACAGACAGAGACTATGAAAGAGATTAAAAAAAAAGTTGGTTGGATATAATTACTGTTACCTTTAAATGTACACCCCTGTTCTGAGTCGCACATTCACATTAATGAAAACGATTCAATAGCAGCGATTCACTTCCACGTCCTTTTCAATCGTTTAATCGATCAGAAAAATTTTAATGAATGTAAAAAGGAAAAATGTTAAATTCGGTTATGCCTAAATCTTTGATAGACCCCACCTGTGTTTTACATTTTCATTAATGTCTGGACTCATTGTAATATTTATAACAAATGTAATAAAAATATTTTGAACAGTAAGCAGTTTCATAAACTTAATACTAAATTATTACAACAAACAAACTGACTTTTATATTTGAACATGTTATTTTTGTTGACCCTTGCTACCGATTCGAGTTAAACGAGGATTAAAAACCGGGTGCTCCCCTTAAAAATTTAAGTCTTCACATAAGTCCCTTAAAAGATTTTATTAAATCTCTCAGGGACTAAACTTTTACTTGATCTGAAAATCAATTGATGTTTTTGAAAGTCTATTTATCATTTCTGAAAATAAATTGATGTTTTCTGAAATACAATTGGAAATAGTATGTAAAACGAAACGTCACTAAGCATTTAAAAATTACTAGCTGATCCCAGCCCTCGAAATTCGAGTGCAAATTTTTGGAAATTTTATTTTTTAATTTAATAAAGACCCTAAAGGTATGCTCATTACTGTTAGCCAATTCACAATCCAATACTTTTTAAATATCGATTATTATCATTATTGGTTTATGTGCAAAATTATTTTTCAATTTAACAAAGTTATTATTGTGATTGAAGAAAACAAATTCACAAACACATTAACAAATTTAATAAACACGCGCATACCATTGTATAATTTTATGTATGTATGTGTTAGTAGCAACTTTATATGTAAAAATTTTAAAATCTGTAAATCTGGTGAACAGCTAAAAAGAAACAACTTTCAAATAAGATACGTTTGATCCAAATCGGAAGAAAACTGTGGAACAAATCATCGGTCACAAGAAATCGCCTTACCTATTAATATTATAGATACTAAAAATCAAAATTTTCTAATTATTTTTAAAATTTTCAAAAAATGCTTCAAACGTTTCTTTCGTTTTATAGAATGAACTTATTAATTTTGAAAAGACTGAGTTCTCAAAAAAAAACTTAACCGAATAAAAAAAGGTTCAAAAACTTAAAATTTTAACTTTTCACATAAGTCCTATTAAAGACTTAAGTCTCTCAAAGACTGAACTTTTGCCATAAGCCCATAGAATAATTCACTTTTCTTTCAAGCTACTCAAAGATTTAAATGTTTAAACGTATAGGCTCAATCTACACCATTTCCAACTGTACTTCAGAAATTATCAATTGTATTTCAGAAAATATCAATTCATAATTTCTGATATATGTATATAGCCTTGATCATTTCTGATTAATTGAAATTTTCTGAAATACAATTGGATAAAGCGTATAAACCAAATGAAAAAAAATCGCATTTTATTTCCACTTTTTTCGAAAAGTGTACTTTTTTATATACTCTAAATTAAGAGAAACTTTATCTTGTACATCAATCGAAAAGTCTCTTAGTGGAGCCCTCGTAAATCACAAAAAATTGCGGCCATTGCCTTCTTTCAGGTCATAGTATGAGAATATTTCCCCATTATTCCCCTTTTTTTAATATTTTCACCCATGACAATATTTTTTGCATTTTATGCACACACCACTTTAAGACCTTTCGATTGATGTATAAGATGAGGTTGCTCTTAATTCAGAATATATAAAAAAAAATACACGTTATGAAAAAAGTTCAAATAAAATGCGGCATTTTTTGCCGGAAAAGAAAACGGCATAAATGTTTAAAAATTTTATGGAAAATTCAAATTTTGTAATTATTTTTAAAATTTAAAAAAAAAATTTCAAAAGTTTCGTTTTATAGCTGGTGCTCATTAATTCTCAAAATACAGAAATTTTATTCTCAAAATACTTTATCACAATATAAACCGAATTTGAGATTCATTCTTTAAATTTCAATGCAAAATTAAGAACCAATTTTGGAACTATAAAATTCTTTCGATAAAAAAAAATCATGTGAGTCCGATCGCAGGGGAGATCTGTAAACATCTAGTAATTAAAGATTTTTTATAGCACTTTCTTAAAATCAAACAGAAAGCGTATCACTTATAGCAATCAACAGCAGGGGCTCTGTTAATATAAAAATATTTATTATTAATTATTATTTTAACCGGTTAATTTTTAATTTTTTGTTTTTTATTTTTAACTTTTCATTTTTCGTTTTTCATTTTTTTTTTTTAATTTTAAATTTTTTTTTTTTTCATTTTTTAATTTTAATTTTTTATTTTTTATTTTGTATTTTTTATTTTTTATTTTTTATTTTTTATTTTTTATTTTTATTCTTAATTTTTTATTTTTCATTTTTAATTTTTTTTTTCATTTTTCATTTTTCGATTTTAGTTTTTAATTTTTTATTTTTCATTTTTCCATTTTTCATTTTTTATATTTCATTTTTTATTTATCATTTTTTATTTTTCATTTTTTATTTTTCATTTTTTATTTTTTATTTTTTTATTTTCAATTTTTTATTTTTCGTTTTTTATATTTAATTTTTTATTTTTCATTTTTCATTATTTATTTTTAATTTAAGTTTTTCGTTTTCCATTTCTTATTTTTCATGTTTTATTTGTTATTTTTCATTTTGTATTTTTAATTTTTAATTTTTTATTATTCATTTTTAATTTTTCCTTTTTATTTTTTTTTTTAATTTTTTATTTTTCATTTTTCATTTTTCGTTTTTCATTTTTTATTTTTTATTTGTCATTTTTATTTTTCATTTTTATTCTTAATTTTTTATTTTTAATTTTTTTTTCATTTTTCATTTTTCGATTTTAATTTTTAATTTTTTATTTTTCAATATTTTCACTTTTTATACCCTATACCACTACGTGGTTTGGGTATAATGACTTTGTGCTGCTGTTTGTAACAACCAAAAATATTTGACCTAGACCCATCTTTAATTATACGGATCGAATCAGAATCACTTTCTGAGTTGATTTAACAATGTCCGTCCGTCCGTCCGTCTGTGTGTCCATATTAACTTTTTAATCAAACTACAGGTCGCAAATAGGAATATATTTTGATGAAATTTGGTACATAAGTTTTTATCGGCCATGGGATGAACGCTATTGAAATTGGTGAGAATCGGTCCATGTTCAGACCTAGCCCCCATACAAATTACCCCTATGAAATCGACATAAATTGCCATAAGATCCAAATTGTCATAAAGATCTTACTCAAATTGGGTTTTATATGCGTTCATTACGTCTATTAATGAGCAGTCCAAAAATGATCCCTTTGGCCTCACATAGAGCTGCTTCCCGATCTTCACTTAAATCTATAAAAAACAAAAATATTGCACTGATTCTTCTCAGATTTTGTTTGTATATATTTTTGCAAAATACAAGAGACTTTACCAAACATAATCAGGATCGGTCCATTTTTGGACCTAGTCCCCATATAGATATATCATCCGATATGAACTTTTTCATATCTGCCGCCAAAAAAATTAATAAAAACCCCACTCAAATTTGGTTTTTGCTTATTTTCTATATCCAATTAGTTGGACCGAAGAGATAGGGTCTCTATACCATGGTATAGGGTATCGTGCAGTCGGGCTAGACCGACTATAATTTCCTTACTTTTTTATTTTTCATTTTTTATTTTTAATTTTTTATTTTTTTCTTCATTTTTCATTTTCCAATTTTTATTTTTCTTTTTTCATTTTTTATTTTTAATTTTTTATTTTTCAATTTTCATTTTTTATTTTTAATTTTTTAAATTTAATTTTTTATTTTTCATTTTTTATTTTTCATTTTCCTTTATTTTTAATTTTAGTTTTCATTTTTCATTTCTTATTTTTCATGTTTCATTTTTTATTTTTCATTTTTTATTTTTCATTTTTTAGCTTTAATTTTTTAATTTTTATTATTCAATTTTCCTTTTTATTTTTTTTTCATTTTTTATTTTTTATTTTTCATTTTTCGTTTTTCATTTTTTATTATTTTTTTTTTTATTTTACATTTGTCATTTTTATTCTTAATTTTTTTTTTCATTTTTAATTTTTTTTTCATTTTTCATTTTTCGATTTTAATTTTTAATTTTTTATTTTTCAATATTTTCACTTTTTATACCCTATACCACTACGTGGTTTGGGTATAATGACTTTGTGCTGCTGTTTGTAACAACCAAAAATATTTGACCTAGACCCATCTTTAATTATACGGATCGAATCAGAATCACTTTCTGAGTTGATTTAACAATGTCCGTCCGTCCGTCCGTCTGTGTGTCCATATTAACTTTTTAATCAAACTACAGGTCGCAAATAGGAATATATTTTGATGAAATTTGGTACATAAGTTTTTATCGGCCATGGGATGAACGCTATTGAAATTGGTGAGAATCGGTCCATGTTCAGACCTAGCCCCCATACAAATTACCCCTATGAAATCGACATAAATTGCCATAAGATCCAAATTGTCATAAAGATCTTACTCAAATTGGGTTTTATATGCGTTCATTACGTCTATTAATGAGCAGTCCAAAAATGATCCCTTTGGCCTCACATAGAGCTGCTTCCCGATCTTCACTTAAATCTATAAAAAACAAAAATATTGCACTGATTCTTCTCAGATTTTGTTTGTATATATTTTTGCAAAATACAAGAGACTTTACCAAACATAATCAGGATCGGTCCATTTTTGGACCTAGTCCCCATATAGATATATCATCCGATATGAACTTTTTCATATCTGCCGCCAAAAAAATTAATAAAAACCCCACTCAAATTTGGTTTTTGCTTATTTTCTATATCCAATTAGTTGGACCGAAGAGATAGGGTCTCTATACCATGGTATAGGGTATCGTGCAGTCGGGCTAGACCGACTATAATTTCCTTACTTTTTTATTTTTCATTTTTTATTTTTAATTTTTTATTTTTTTCTTCATTTTTCATTTTCCAATTTTTATTTTTCTTTTTTCATTTTTTATTTTTAATTTTTTATTTTTCAATTTTCATTTTTTATTTTTAATTTTTTAAATTTAATTTTTTATTTTTAATTTTTTATTTTTCATTTTCCTTTATTTTTAATTTTAGTTTTCATTTTTCATTTCTTATTTTTCATGTTTCATTTTTTATTTTTCATTTTTTATTTTTCATTTTTTAGCTTTAATTTTTTAATTTTTATTATTCAATTTTCCTTTTTATTTTTTTTTCATTTTTTATTTTTTATTTTTCATTTTTCGTTTTTCATTTTTTATTATTTTTTTTTTATTTTACATTTGTCATTTTTATTCTTAATTTTTTTTTTCATTTTTAATTTTTTTTTCATTTTTCATTTTTCGATTTTAATTTTTAATTTTTTATTTTGCCTTTTTCATTTTTCATTTTTTAATTTTCTTTTTTCATTTTTTATTTTTAATTTTTTATTTTTCATTTTTTATTTTTCATTTTTTTATTTTTAATTTTTTATTTTTCATATTTCATTATTCAATTTCTATTTTTCGATTTTATTTTTAATTTTTAATTTTTTTCTTCATTTTTCATTTTTCAATTTTTATTTTTCATTTCTTTTTTTAATTTTTTATTTTTCAAATTTCATTTTTTATTTTTAATTTTTTATATTTACTTTTTTATTTTTCATTTTTCATTATTTATCTTTAATTTTAGGTTTTCATTATTCATTTCTTATTTTTCATGTTTCATTTTTTATTTTTAATTTTTTAGCTTTAATTTTTTATTTTTTATTATTCATTTTTTATTTTTTATTTTTCATTTTTATTTTTTTTTTAATTTTTTATTTTTCATTTTTATTTTTCATTTTTTTTTTCATTTGTCATTTTTATTTTTCATTTTTATTCTTAATTTTTTTTTTTTATTTTTAATTTTTTTTCCATTTTTAATTTTTCGATTATAATTTTTAATTTTTTATTTTTCGTTTTTTCATTTTTCATTTTTTATTTTTCATTTTTCATTATTCAATTTTTATTTTATTTTATTTTATTCAGTTTTTATTTTTAATTTTTAATTTTTTCTTCATTTTTCATTTTCCAATTTTTATTTTTCTTTTTTCATTTTTTATTTTTTTTTTCATTTGTCATTTTTATTTTTCATTTTTATTCTTAATTTTTTTTTTTTATTTTTAATTTTTTTTCCATTTTTAATTTTTCGATTATAATTTTTAATTTTTTATTTTTCGTTTTTTCATTTTTCATTTTTTATTTTTCATTTTTCATTATTCAATTTTTATTTTATTTTATTTTATTCAGTTTTTATTTTTAATTTTTAATTTTTTCTTCATTTTTCATTTTCCAATTTTTATTTTTCTTTTTTCATTTTTTATTTTTCATTTTTTATTTTTCAATTTTCATTTTTTATTTTTCATTTTTTATATTTAATTTTTTATTTTTAATTTTTTATTTTTCATTTTTCATTATTTATTTTTATTTTAGTTTTTCATTTTTCATTTCTTAATTTTCGTGTTTCATTTTTTATTTTTCATTTATAATTTTTAATTTTTTAGCTTTAATTTTTTATTTTTTATTATTCATTTTTATTTTTAATTTTTCCTTTTTATTTATTTTTTAAATTTTTATTTTTCATTTTTCATTTTTTATTTTTCATTTTTTATTTTTTATGTTTTATTTTTATTTTTATTTTTATTTTTATGTTTATTTTTATTTTTATTTTTATTTTTATTTTTATTTTTATTTTTATTTTTATTTTTATTTTTATTTTTTATTTTTCATTTGTCATTTTTATTTTTCATTTTTTATTTTTCATTTCTAATTTTTCATTTTTTATTTTTAATTTTTAATATTTCATTTTTAATTTTTTATTTTTCATTTTTAATTTTTTCATTTTTTATTTTTCATTTTTAATTTTTTATTTTTTATTTTTCTTTTTTCATTTTTTATTTTTCATTTTTTATTTTTCAATTTTCATTTTTTATTTATCATTTTTTATATTTAATTTTTTATTTTTAATTTTTTATTTTTCATTTTTCATTATTTATTTTTATTTTAGTTTTTCATTTTTCATTTCTTAATTTTCGTGTTTCATTTTTTATTTTTCATTTATAATTTTTAATTTTTTAGCTTTAATTTTTTATTTTTTATTATTCATTTTTATTTTTAATTTTTCCTTTTTATTTATTTTTTAAATTTTTATTTTTCATTTTTCATTTTTTATTTTTTATTTTTTATTTTTTATTTTTTATTTTTTATTTTTTATTTTTTATTTTTTATTTTTTATTTTTTATTTTTTATTTTTTATTTTTATTTTTATTTTTATTTTTATTTTTATTTTTTATTTTTCATTTGTCATTTTTATTTTTCATTTTTTATTTTTCATTTCTAATTTTTCATTTTTTATTTTTCATTTTTAATTTTTCATTTTTAATTTTTCATTTTTAATTTTTTCATTTTTCATCTTTCATCTTTCATTTTTTATTTTTATTTTTTTTTTCATTTTTTATTTTTCATTTTTAATTTTCAAACAGGTTATCATAATATCATAATTTTTTCATGCAATCACATTTTGTCTTACGACTCACATGTTACGCTCACATGTTACGCTTACATGTTACGCTGTTTTTGAAATTTACCCCCCTGCGCGTATAGATGTTTACACATCAAAATATTTTTAATGGTTGATTTTTTATTTTAAAATTTGTTTGATTTTATATCATATCGCTCAAATCTACTCTTACCTAGATTCCAAACAAATCTTGTTCATATTAAGTGGATTTGCCATACAATTTAAATAGTTTCCATTGCTTTTGTTTGGAGTTCTTTTAAAATCTTCTTCCAATCTCCAATGAAATATATAACAATTTTATCTTTTAGTTGTCTTAAAATAATAAATTATGCATAATAAATTTTCAACTGCGATTATTTTACACATTGTACATATGTCAGCAAATTTACCAATCTGAATTCTAAAGAAATTGAATAAATACGAACAGAAAGAAAACTAAATAAATTCGCCTATTTCGTTTAGTCCATAGTCCTCAAAATACATATGCGTCTAATATAATTTCGCTTACAGTAATTTCAATTTAAATGGATTGCTTCTTAAATTACCAAAAATAATGAATAATTTATTAAACTATTTATTAAAATGTAAGTCCATTTATAATTAATTTCCAACTATTAAGCTCGTTGACTGAAGAAATTAAATGTTAGCAAATTTAAAAATCTGAATTCTAATTAAATGCTTTAAAATTATAATTATGAATAAGATTTGTTGAATGAAATTCTAACGAAAATTGGATGGCAATGTGTAATAAATTTTATTTAAAAAAAAACAACCTCAGTTTTGAAAATAGAAAAATAACTAAAAAAAAAGTCACATTTTTCTAAGAAAAACATGTTTTTCTTAAAAGAAAATTTATTTAATTTTTTCTTTTAAAGAACAACAAAAACTTTTGCTGCTACTGCTGCTTTTGCATTGGTAAAAGTAAACCAAATTAATGTTGAAGAAATTTTCAGAATGCGCAATAAATTTATGTAAATATTCTTCTAGCAGAGAAATTAAAAATAAAAATATAAAAATACACACAAACAGACATACATACAAACATATCTAAAAACTCTTTTTTTTCGTTTTGTTATTGTTTTTGACATCAAAAATACGCCACAAAGTAAAAACAGCACGAGGGTAGTAAAAAAAGAGTCTCTCAGATAGTCAAGCAAAAACAAAATAAGCAAGTAAATAAGCATATACTCGTACATACGAGAGTAAACACCACGTATCTGTAAACATTTCTCCGTCATTTGAGTATTCATTTGTATCTTCAAGTACGTCAGCAATTCGTATAAATAGCGGCGCTTAATCAATGTAGAACAACATTTCAGTTCTGACTTTCCCGGTAGTCACAGCTCGTTATCTTTAAAACAAAAAAAATTTATTTTGAAAAAAAATATTTGCAAATTTGTTTAGAAGTGAAAATAACTAAAGTGTTTTTGTAAACCAAAATTTTAATAAAAAAAAAAGCTTTAAGATTCCAAAGTAACACCAAGTGTTTTAAACAAAATTATAAATTTATTAATCTAATTTAAAAAAAAAATACTATTTAAAAATCTTTAACAATATGTCGGCATCACCTACTGCTCGTCAAGCCATCATGAATGTGCCTCAAAAAACCAAGAAAATCACCATATCGGATCCCATTCAAATGCCAGAAGTTTACTCATCAACACCTGGTGGCACTTTGTACTCCACAACACCTGGTGGTAAGTTAACGTTTAGATTATTTGAAAGAAGCATTTGTTAACAAAGGTCAAGATTTAACAACAATATACGAAAAAAAATCAATATTTCCTTCACCTAACTGCAGTTTTGAAGCGAATAATACTTATTGATGGCTTTCAAATTTCTTGAAGTTGTTTTAATTAAAAAAAAAAATTAAATTGTTAAAAAATGTAAATTCTTCAATAAATAATTTTAATGAATGAATTAACAAGTTTGACTCAAAAAAAACGTATTAACAATACAGGCTGATGCAATAGTTTATCAAAATGTCTTTTCCGAAAATAGTTCTCATATGATGTTGTGATATTTAAAATAAAATGAATCATTTCTAGGAAGCACCTGTGATAAGATTAATAAATTAATTTAATAAACAATTTTTTTTTGTTGGTCCACTATAAAATTTAATGATTATACAATCATTAAACACATAGAAAAATGGCTTTTTTAAACAATTAAAAATTTTTTTAAATAAAATTTATTTCAATCTTTGTGACAATTTCCCAACTAATCATTTCTTATGATTTTCATCTAATTTTAGGCACTAAATTAATTTATGAACGTACTTTCTTGCAAAATCTACGTCAATCACCCTTGTGTCAATCACCGCCCGCTAATATACCCAGCTGTTTGATGAGAGGTACTCCCCGTACACCTTTCCGCAAGTGTGTACCGCCACCAAGGGATTTGATTAAGAAAACAAATTCATTGAAAATAGAGGACCAAGATGTCTTTCAATTGGAATTGTAAATATCTGAAATGTTCGTTGAAATTCCTGCCTCTACCTCTAACACATCATTAAGTAATATTATGCCTAGAAGCTTTAAGAAAATCAAACAAAAGTAGAACCAGATTTAAGACTACTAAATTGGAAATATATGATCATACCTAGTACGAGTACTTCGCTAAAAATTCCAATACTGCCATTTTTAACTGTCTTAGAAACAGTCAATTGAGTATCAAAATCAACAAAATCTTTTTTTTTTTTTTAACTTTCTTAAAAATCATTGCATCCTTTAGTTTAAGATTCATTAAGTAATTCATTATTTTGCATTTAATTTTAAAAGTTTGTATAATTTTGTCTCCAGTCATATTGACTGAATTGCTTTGAATAACTTTTAATAATTTTTTATATTTATTTAAATTTTTAAATATCTTTTTAAAGTCAAAATTTGATTAGGAAAAACCTATTGTGTCATAAATTAGTTTTAACAATTTTTTTATAAAAAATTTTAAAATATTTAAAAAAAAAAAAAAATAAAACACAAAAAATATATTTTAAAAAAAACACTGTATTTTTATTAATTTTATTGAAAATAATATTTTTTTTTCATAATTGAATAATGGACTATTTTACGAAATAAAACGTGGGTTTTATGGCCAAACTTGGTTTCCCAGTTGTGTTTGCCAAATAACTAATGTAAGTCTGGGACCCTGTAATAATTTTAACATTCGAAATTCATCTAGCAAAGACTGGGCGTACGCCTACTTGTTGAATTTATAATCACGCTACGGGTCTATTGTTTTTATAACACGGTGTCTCGGCTAGCTATAATTCATTGCAATATTCAAGTCAATGGCTAGTGGAGACCGCTAAAGTTCATGTTATGATTTAAAAATCTTACTTTTTGTCATGACAGAAGTTTAAATAAAAGCGAAATTATTATTACTAGCAGATTTCAGCGCTCGAAATTCGAGTGTAATTTATAGGCAGCTTTATTTTTCAACTTAGCCAATTCACAAACCAACACTTTTATGGTTTATTATTATTGTGAATGAAGATAACAAACTCATTAACAAACACATTAACAAATTTAATAAAACACACACATAGCATATGTATAATTTTATGTATGTGTTAGTAGCAGCTTTAAATGCAATTTACTCGAAATAAAGGAAAAAATTTAAAAATCTCTAAATCTACGCAACTAATGTACACTTGGTCAAAATCGGGATAAAACGGTAGAACAAAACATCGTTCACAAGAAATCGCCTAGCCTATTAATATTATAGACTATAAGGAACTACAAAAGTGAAAACTATACAAGAACGGATTAAAAAAGTAACTCTTTTAAAGCTTTGAGTACAGTAACGCATTTTTGTTGTTTACGAAATTTCTAGACATAATTTACCCACTTCGCGTTTTGACGTTATTATGTTACTCTGACTTGAATATTAATTTCCTGTGGTCACAAGCATTAACCGCCTAAGTCGAAAAACATGCTTTCGAGAAAAATAACATTTTATATAAATGCAATGGAGCTTCATTAAGACTTAGGTCAATATGTTTTCATTAATAACTTTTTAATAAAGAGTGCTATAGAACTGGGGATTCCACGTAAATCTATAATATTAATAGGCTAGGCGATTTCTTGTGACCGATGTTTTGTTCTACCGTTTTATCCCAATTTTGATCAAACGTGTATTATTTGAAAGGTATTTATTTTTAGCCGTTTTGCAGATTTACATATTTTTAAATTTTTTCCTTTATTTTAAGTAAATTGCATTTAAAGATGCTACTAACACATACAAAAAATTATACAATGCTATGTGTGTGTTTATTAAATTTGTTCTTGTATTTGTAATAAAAATGAGTTTTTTTTTTTGTGTTAAGAGTAAATTGGCTATAATTTATTAGCATACTTTTAGGGTCTTTATTTAATGAAAAAATCATGTGAGTGCGATCACAGGGTAGATGTGTAAACACTTAGTAATTAAAGATGCTTTTGTGGCACTTTGTTAAAATCAAACAGAAAGATCTATGTATCAGCTGCAGAGCCACTGCTAATATAAAAATATTTATTATTTTTTCAACTGGTTAATTTTTAATTTTTTATTTTTCGTTTTTCATTTTTCATTTTTTATTTTTAATTTTTTATTTTTCATATTTTATTTTTCAATTTTCATTTTTCAATTTTCAATTTTCAATTTTCATTTTCATTTTTCATTTTTCATTTTTCATTTTTCATTTTTCATTTTCCATTTTTTATTTTTCATTTTTTATTTTTCATTTTTTGTTTTTCATTTAAATTTTTCATTTTTATTTTTTGTTTTTCATTTTTAATTTTTCATTTTTTATTTTCCATTTTCTATTTTATATTTTTTATTTTTCAATTTTCATTTTCATTTCTTATTTTCATTTTCATTTTTTATTTTCCATTTTTCATTTTTGATTTTTGATTTTTGATTTTTTATTTTTAATTTCTCATTTTTTATTTTTCATTTTTAATTTTTCAAATTTCAAAACGTTTTTATAACGCTATTCGCTCCCTCATTTTATCTCCAAACACTTCCTAATGAAATCGTGCCTTCATTTTTTTCTCCAAACACTTTCCAATGAATTGTCCCTCCATTTTATCTCCAAACACTTCCTTTTTACTGTAATTCGTTTATTTTTTATGTTTATTTATTTTTTATTTATGTTTGATTAGCATTAATATTAAATACAGTGATAATTGTGTTATTTATATGGAATAAATTAAAACGTTAAGAATACTTCTAAATGATTGAGGAAATTAATTATAAATTTTTATAAAAACTGAGGAAATATACTGCAGGAAACAGAGACAAAAAGTTATTACATGTCATAATATTTTCACCAATGCAATCTTAAGTCAAACCGATATAGTCTTACGTCTTACATCTTACATCTTACGCTGTTTTTGTGATTGTATTGTGAAATAGATTTTTACACCCTGCGCGTATAGATGTTTACACATCAAAAATAAAATTTTCTAGAATTTGCGCTCGAATTTCGAGGGCTGGAATCTGATAGTAACTATAAAGCGTTTTTAGTAGAATGTGATAGCATTCATAACTTAAATAGTCGAAAATCATGCTTGCGGGAAAAATAAATTTTTATATAAATGCAATGGGGCTTCATTACGACTTAGGTCAGTATATTTTCATTAATAACTTTTTAATAAAGAGTCTAGAGAATTGGGGATTTCACAGAAATACAAAGGGGTTTTAGTAGAACATGATAGCATACCTATCTCAAATCGTTCTTAAGTCGAGTTAGACGGTTATCGCTTGTGACCACAGATATATTATCGCATATATATTTCAATACTCAAGACTACTCGTTACTTTTAATTTCGATACGCAGAACTTGACGATAAATTTAAAAGGATTTTTGTAAATTGTTAAGATAAGCATTGCATTTTTTAAAGAGTTAAAATTTAACAAACCATCTTTAGACCATTATATATGATCCAATTCCAAAAGTCTGAAAATACATAGAAGTTTTTCGATACTCAATATACATTAATCATTGTTTTACCAGCACTTCTTAATTTAATTATACACAAAAGTAATAAATCATGGAGAAATGCAAATACTCAATTCAGCACCACTACAGTTTAGACGGTGACCATCACTTATAAATAATATGTATATACATATACAAATAAGTAACGAGTAACCAAAACCCTAAGCAAATACCCGGTACTCAGTTCTCATTATTTTACCAACACTAATAATAATAAAATATTTATTTATAGGTCTATTATGGATCGCAACCGAACTTTAGTTACGTTGTCAAAAGGCAACGCAACTGATATTTAAATTGATATTATGTAAGGCAACTTTCTTCAGTTGCCCAAAAGTTATCGAATAAGCTATTTTGACAGTTTAGCAACTGAAAATAAATGTAAACAAAAGATAAAGAGCATTTACAAAAGTGAATTTGTGTAAATCAAAGTGAATTTGTGAGAAAAATTTATATTATATATGTAAAATTATAATAAATATGTTAAGCTCAGTGGAATTATTTTTCGATGAGGATGAGGAGGTCTTAGACGTTTCATATATTGAACGGCACTTGAGGGACAACTCTAATCCTCTGTGTTTAAATTAATTTTCAATAAACCATTACTTGTTTTATTTTCAAAGCTTATTTTCGTCTTCCAAAAGATACAGTGGTTCATATAGTGGAAGCCTTAAATAATGACTTTAAAAAAAGTAATCGGGCAACAGCAATACCTCTACTATTAAAAATTTGTGCAGCTCTCAGATTTTTTGCTGAAGGTAGTTTTCAGAAATCCCACGGCAACGACTTCAATCTGGGAGTGGCTCAATCTACGTTGTCGGTGGTATTAAAAAAAGTCGTTCATTTAATAAAACAAAAACTATGTAAAGTGTGGATAGTATCAAAGATGAAGAAGAGGAAAAATCAAAAAATAAAAACTTTTTTTATTCGAAGTGTCTTGGGGTTGTTGATGGGACACATGTATAGATGGGACACACGTACATATCATCGGACCGAAGGCAGACATTCGTCACTTCTATATGAACAGCAACCAAAAATATGCAGTTGCCAATATGATTACTATCTGACAACTGAAGTTGACAATTCTCAGTTGCCAGTTGCCATACGTAATACCATTTTGTCAACTGGCAACGCAACTAAAGTTGGGTTTATCGATAATAGACCCATTAGTTTCGAGTACCCAAAATATACAAACACTCAATACCCATTACACATTCAAGTTCCAAAACTAGTAAATACATGTACCCAAAAATAATACCAAATACTCGATTCTCAATTCTTATTACTCATCATGTTTCCAGTAGTAGTAAATAAAAAATATTCATTTAAATTAGTGTCAAGTGTCCAAAAAAAGCAAATACTTTGTACTCAATACCCGTTACTCAATATTATAGCAACTCTACTAAAAATAAATACTAATAAATACTTGGTTTTCAGAACGTATTGTTTTACCACCACTAGTAAATAATAAATATCTATCTATATTGATGTCTAGTACCCAAAACTGTTGATACTCAATATCCATTACTTATGTAAATAAGTTGTGAGTACCCAAGAATTAATGCATTTGCACGCAACTTATTACCTATTACTTTATTAGCACTAGTTAATAAAAAAATATGCATTTAGTGTCGAGTACGCAATAAATACTTTCTTGGTAGTCCATACTCATTACTTATTATTATACTAGCGCTACTAAATGCAAGTTACCAAAAACAAATACAAATACCAGATTTACAGTGCCCACTACTCATAATTCTGTGGTTTTCTAGAATAACCGCGTATGTCATAAAATCAAAATGTTCAGGGGAGCCAAAAAACGTTATATTTGAAATTATGGGCTCGATATAAAGTTTTTAGAACATTTTATCTAACAGTCCTGCAGATATGGGCAATAAATACTTTATAAAAAATTTTGAGTCAAAAATCTTCAGAGGAATAGATCCTAGAGAAGGACGAAAAAACAATATGTAAATTACACTTAAAGTGTGTGCAAATAAAACAACTTATGTCGACAAACATCGTTTTCTTTGAAAAAGAAAACTACTACGTAGACATAAGTTGTTGTAGACATATGAGAATATAACAACGTATCAAGAATAATAGTGATAAAAAATAACAGAAATAAACACACAAGTTTTTATAAGTGGTTATACACTGAAAACTGATCCAAAATTATTTTGCTTTTTTTTTTTTCATTAATAACAACGTATGTCGCTATGTGTCCTTTTCTGAGAAAATAATTTTTCAGCGATCAAACGTAGGTTGACATACGTCATTAGTGCTGCAAATTATTTTAATAAACATTTAACTTACGTCGTTATTTAAAGAAAAAACTCGGAAATGGTTAACATTTATAAAAAAAATTTAACACATGTAAAGAGCGTTAAAAATTAATATATTTGGCATCATTAACTCAAAACTGACAAAAATTGACATACGTGGTTATTTCAGAAAACCACAGAATTTTATCAGCAAATAATAAATATTTATTTAAATAAGTAGCGAGTATCCAAAAAAAAAAAAACACAAATACTCAGTACCTATTACTCTTTATTTTAGCAGCCCTATAAATAATCTATAAACTACTCGGTACTCAGTATTTATTACCTATAATAATAATTACTATTAGTAATACAAACTTGTAAAGAGTACCCAATAATGCAACTACTAAGTATTCAGTGCCCACTAAAGATTTATATTTATTTAAATAAATATCGAGTATCAAAAAAACGGCAAATACTTAGAAACCATTACTCTATACTATAGCAGCACTAGAAATAATAATATCTATTAAGTATCGAGTACTTAAATAATGCAAATTCTTCTTACTCAGCATCTATTGTAAAAATTGTTACTATTATTAATAAAAATTACTAACGAGTACCCATAAAATGCATACACTTAGTATTCAGTACCCATTATTTGTTGACTTCACAATACTAAGAAATAAGATTTTTATATACGTATGTATACAAATAAGTATCCAAGAGCCTAAGAATGCAAATACTTAGTTGCCATTACTATTTATTGTAGCAGCACTATAAATAATATCTATTAAGAATCGGGTAATAATCGGTAATAATTATTAATCAAATTAGTAACGAGTACCAAAAAAATGCAACTGCAAAGTATTCAGTACCCACAAAATGTCTATATATATATTTAAAAAAGTAGCGAGTACCCAAAAAACACAAATATCAGTCTTCAATACTCTTTTTTTAGCAGCCATATAAATAATATTATCTATAGAGAATCGAGTACTTCAAATATGAGAATATTCGGTATTCAGTAACTATTGTTATTATTAATTCTTACTAGTAATGAGTACCCATTACCCAGCCCTTGAAATTCGAGTCCAATTTCTAGGAAATTTTAATGTTTCATTTAATAAGGTATGCTAATCAATTTTAGTTAATTCACAAGTCAACACTTTTTAATATCGATTACTGTCATAATTGGTTTATGTCCAATTATTGGTTTATGTCCAAAATAATTCTTCAATATAACACAATTATTATTGTGAATGAAGAAAACAATCATTTTTTTTACAAACACATTAACAAATTTAATAAACACGCACATAGCATTATATAATATTATTTTTGTGTTAGTAGCAACTTTAAATGCATTTTATTCCAAGAAATATGTAAGAGTTTAAACATCTGTAAATCTGGTGGACAGCTGAAAAGAAATACCTTTCAAATAAGATACGTTTGGTCAAAATCAGGAGAAAACTGTTTAACAAATCATCGGTCACAAGAAATCGCCTTACCTATTAATATTATAGATAAGTTTCGAGTTCCACAAAAATGCAAATTCTCAGTAACCACTACTGTTTATTGTAGCAGCACTATAAATAATAATATCTATTAAGTATGGAATACTTAAAAAATGCAAATTCTCGGTACTCAGTATCTATTACCTATAATAATTATTATTTTTAATACAAGTTACATACGAGTACCCAAAATATACAATACTAAGTTGAATAGCCATTTAACACAAATACTCAGTAACCATTACCCTTGTATAAATAATAATATCTATTAAGTACCAAGTGCGCAAAAATAAAAATACTCGGTACTCAATATCAATTACCTACAATAATTCCTACTAAATGTTTATATATATTTAAATAAGTAGCAAGTGCCCAAAAAACACAAATACTCAGTAACCACATTATCGCATTACTGTAAATAATAATATCTATTAAGAATCGAGTACTT
Source organism: Cordilura impudica (assembly GCA_963682025.1). Taxonomy (NCBI): domain Eukaryota; kingdom Metazoa; phylum Arthropoda; class Insecta; order Diptera; family Scathophagidae; genus Cordilura; species Cordilura impudica. The sequence goes on along the minus strand of OY821518.1, from coordinate 41,211,667 downwards.
AAAAAAAATGCAAATTCTCTTTACTCAGTATCAATTACTTCTAAAAATGATTACTATTAATAAAATTATTAATGAGTACCCAAAAATGCAAATACGAAGTACTCAGTACCAAATAAATATTTATATTTATTTAAGTAGGTACGATTACTCTTTACTGTAGCAGCACTACAAATAATAAGATCTTTTAATTGTCGCGTACTTAGGAAATGCAAATACTCTAATCTATTCTATAATATTAATAGGCTACGCGATTGTTTGTTACCGATGTAAGTTTCACAGTTTTACCCCGATTTTGGCAAAAAATTTATCATTTGAAAGGTATTTCTTTTTAGCTGTTACCCAGATTTACAGATTTTCATCATCTGGAATATTTTTTTGGAGTTATGATCGTTTAAAGTTGCTACTAACACATAGATAAAATTATGCAATGCTATGTGTGTGTTTATTAAATTTGTTAATGTGTTTGTAATAAAAATGAACTTGTTTTTTGTGTTGATTTGTGAATTGGCTGTAACTGATTAGCATACCTTTAGGGTCTTTATTTAATGAAAAAATAAAATTTCCTAGAATTTGCACTCGAATTTCGAGGGCTGGAATCTACTAGTTTTTATTTGATAGTACATTTATTAGGGGGTAAAACAAGTCCTTGCTGGTTAGAATCGGCTAAAAATTGTAAAGTTAAAATTTTTGTTAAACTAAATTTTTATTGTTCCCAGGATGTGCCACGTTTCCTTTAAAAATAATGAGTAAAAAGTATTAGTAAAATTTTTTGCGTCCAAAGAAGTATTTAATTATAATTTTATTCGAAGAAAAATTGTGACTTTAATAATTTTTAACCGATTCTAACAATTCAAAACTGATTTACTTAAAAATATTTTAGTCTGTGAAGTGTTGAAAGAACCTTTTTTTCCGATAGCTGCAGAATTTGAGGGTGTATTCAAAATTCTGAAAATTTAATATACTCAAAAATGCAAATTCTAAGTATTCAGTGCCCATTAATCATTACTTACAACCACTAAGAAATAAAATATATATATATGCATACAAATAAGTAACAAATATCTACTCATTATTTAACCGTATTCGATATCGAGTAAAATTAATCAAAGTTCCGTATTTTAGTTTATTATTTAGAGAAGACGGACAAACATCAGCCATCGCTTCACTTTTACTCTTAACTAGGGGCCATAATTCGTTAACTGTGACAGAGTAAAATTTTTCGTGGTATTTTAGTTTTGGAAAATAAAAAAATAATTTCTATCGAAATATTTTGATAAAGAATGCGGCGATTAGACCCCAGCTCTGGAAATATTTGTGTATGAATATTATTCTATGAAAATATAAAAATACAATTGTTTTTGTGCAAACTTCTATTTTAAATCAACGAATTCCTCGAATTTAATTTGGCATGAAAATTGTATCTAGTAAACTAAAATATTTTGACGTCTATCGCTAATAATTCCTGAAATATGATGCCGCGAAAAGTGAAAAACTCATTGAAAAAAATTTCAATTCATTGGTCACGAACAATTGCGTTTATTTTTCAAAACTCGTTACCTATTTATTCTAATCCAGATCTTATTGAAAAGGTATTCAGACATCCTTTACAATGACATATACAAATATTTTATTTGTTAAAGGACAAAGTTCATTACCACATGATCAAAATTTTGTGATGCAATATTTTAAAAAGTGATATTTTTAAAATCTTTAGAAAATATATGCATACACATGTTGTCTCCTCTATAGTTGTGCTAAATTTACGGAGTGAGTTTTTATTGGTTCCTGAGTTAACGACATCTTAGCTAAACTGCTTTTAAAGATAACCGTAATTTGTCCATCCATTTTTTTTTTAATATTCCTGCCGCCATAATTGTTGAAAATTTCCTAGCTGAGTGAGATGCAATATTTTTACCAACTTAACGAATTCTAAGGGGTTGAGGCAGACTAGTAAATGATTAATGAATTTGAAGTAAGAATCGATTATTTTTTTATTGAAAAATAAATAAAAATAAAGAACTAAATTGTAAAAAGATTAAGAACTTAAAAAATATTGTTATATTCGATTTAATAATATATCGATTTAATAATAAATCGAATTAGAACTGAAGTAGGGAATAAAAATTTAATTGAGAAAATCTATTTTATGTAATACCGCAATTATTTGTAAAGGAAAAATTTTTCTTTATATTCAAAGATATTGCAGTTTATTTAAAATAATCGGTAGTCAGGAATATATCAAGACATGGCTGCGAAAATAGATTTTCAAGAAAATCGATACAAATACGATTAATTGAATAATCTAATAAAATTTCATAGGTATACAAAATGCCGTTACGAATTTATAGCAAAAGCATTTTTAGCTTAAGTCCACACTCAAACTGCTTTTATATACTTATTTAAAATAAAGCAAAGATAATATAAAAATAAAACTTTCTTGTAGAATTTTTATTTTGGCATTGAATATATTTTTGCGGTAATGGCGCGATATACGCAATTATTTGATATCACAAACGAACATTTTTTTTTAACGATCACGGGCATGAAACGTGAATAATAGTATTGCCTTTTCGCAACTTAATTAGCAAAATTTTTCACCCTAAATTTCCAATAGTATTTACTTAAAAAGCCCTTTATGGCCTCCTAAATTTTACAGCTAATTTGTAACAGTGATAACTTGTTATTAACCATTGCTATAAGGAACCAATTTCATTTTATTTAAATAAAATTCACATATACCGGCCGTTGCCGGCTTAAACAAATTAAAAATGTAAACAAATCCAAGATATAAGAAATGAAAAAAAACTACTGCGTAGTTTTCAAAATGAGCATTTAGAAATATTTGTTCATTAATAGTTTCTTTTACGATGGCTGGGCTGTGGTTGTGGTTGTTGTTGTTGTTCCACCCATATACGAACGACACGCGTACGTGTCATTGTTTGGTATAGTATTTGTAAACACAAGCAAAAAATTAAACGACCAGACTAACAAACAGACTGACTGAGAGCCATACTCACGGAATATTTGTCTGATAACAGAAATGTCTAAGAAATTCATTTGTCAGACAACCTTTTCACAGAGACCACAAAAGTAGACGTGGACGCTCATATATATGGACAGAAAGTTATATACTCCGTTTATGCCAATCATAACAATAACACCAAGCCATGTTGAAAGCCTATTTTTTGGTCTTTAAGATTTTCCAGTAACTCCGATTAAGGTCTAAGTTAGAAAATATATATATATATATATATCGTAATAACCTGTACGACTTAGTTGTGTTAGGTTTGGAGACATGAACATACATATGTTTTATGTTTATCTACCATATAAAATGACAAATATATTTATATACATGTGTCTGGTGTAGACGCGGCGCACAGTGTCGTGTTTTCATATATACGGTGGCCAAAAATAGAAGGAGTTTTCATAAAAGAATGAAAATTAGTACACATTGCTTTTATAAGTAGGAAAGAAAAAAAACGAAGTTTAGAGAAAATCAGCCCAAGGACACGCCCACCTCCTATATATCCTGAAATGAAAAACCTTATATTTTCCAAAGTTGTTCCTGGAATTGATCCAAACTTAGCTCGATTGGTCTCTAATATATTCCTGATAACTTTGTTCAATTTTATGAAATTATCTCAAAGGACACGCCCACCTCCCATACGACCTAAATTTAAAAATTGTAATAATTTGGAAATTAGCAATCCGATAACATTGAAATTTTGAATGTGAATATATTTAGTAATATTGTAACATATTTCCAATTTTCAAGAAAATCGGATAAGCACCACGCCCACCTCCCATACAACCTAAATTTAAAAATTGTCATAATTTAGAAATTCAGATAAGAGCAAAATTTTACAAAAATTAATTTAGTACGTAAGTCCTTGCCGCTCAGTAAAAAATAAATTTAGAAACATAAATTTTATGCCGTTAAATCATTTTTTTTTTTTTCAACTAAATACCCTTTCAGATAATTTAAATCACTTTTTCTTAAAAGTATTTTCTGACTGCGCATCGAAATTGATGGCTCTGACTGCAGAATAAGATAATTTATGAGGTCTCTCATGGAGGCAATTCTACTTACTTTTCTCGTATGTCTTAATCTTGCATTTCTTATAATTTTAGGACTTGATTCTATTGCTTCTTCTAATAACATTCCAATGGGAATTGTAGAATATTTAATAAAATCTATATCATGAACTAAAATTTTGTGCACAGTTGAAGGCATATAGTACCAAGAATATAATTCGAAATATAAAAGTGCAGTATCTTTTAAAAACTTTTCAAAACTTGATATATTAATATAATGACCACTTGAAAGTGTTCTTAAAATAATGGAAAAATTTTTTATTAACCTTACATCAACATTAGTAATCTGAGCTGAAAGTTCCACATTAGAAAAGAAGCGCCTTGCAGTATTGCCATCATATGTTGTGCCATACCCCGTCTTAACCTTATCAACTATAAGACCCATTTCAGACTTAAATTTTGCTTGAATATTTCTCTTTTGCTCAGCAACCTGATCTTTATTTTCTTTTGCTACCACTTTCCATTTCTTTATATGCTGTTTGTAAGAAATATGCAAAATGCATTCAAAACGTTTGATCCATGCATGTAATGACGACAATCCATACTGATAGCACTGCTCATTCACAGGCCTTTCGAAAATCGATAAGCTGTTCATTTCAGATGGCTTAGCTCGACATAAAGCACAAGTTGAACTACTACTGTTTCCACTTAATACATTTAAAACTGCACCATCTATCATCGTCAATTGCATTTTATAATGAACATTAAGATTTTTGTTTTTTGAAATGTAATTATATGTATCTAGACTTTCAATTTCTGAATTTATGCTATCCCTTACTGATTGTATTACATTTGGATTCTTCTTTGTAAAAATAATTTTAAGTGGTCCACATAACCTCGAAGACGAATGTTTATCATTTTCCCAAACTACTTGATCATCTGCCCAGTCCAACAAGCGTAAAGGAACGAAAGAAGTAACAAACATAAATTCATGACTACCCTCCTCATTTTCAATTTTTTGTTTGTATACACTATGACCACTACTGCCGTCAAATCCCCACTTACATTCCAGAACTATATCATTTTCGGTATCAATATCATGAACATCTAAAATGCTTCTTACAGTTTTGTCTAAAATCTTTTGTAAGGGGACATCTGCAGAAGTTTCTGTTACTTGTATGTCATCAGACAAAATCTTTTTTTTTAGCATCTGCAATCATATAGCATGACGGAAAGCAATTTTCGTGAACAGAATTTACTACTTTTCTCATCATATTGTACTGCCTCATAGATAAATCCATATCAATGTATAATGCTAGAGCACTTTCAACACAAATTTTCTTATCAGTATTTGAACCTGTTACCCTTTCTGCGGCTTTTTTAAGAGCTTCAGATGAAGTAGAAGCGACAAGTTCTTCCACTCGCCTCCTTTTTGTTCTCATTGAACCCTCCTCATAAGAAACATTCGGTCGGCCTCTACCACTTGTATTTGCTTCCTAATGTAGTATAACACAATTTAGTTTAATGTTGATAATTTAGATTTTTGTTGACCTGTTATGTTGTTGAATGGTGAATATAGTTCGGCTTAAGGTCATCGGTTGTTAAAAGATTCTCTTTGTTATAAAAACATTTTGTTAAAAATAAATAAAAACAAGTTTTTTTATTTTTTTTATTAATTTTTAAACAATATTTATAACAATGTTTCTTTCCAATATATTTCTATCAACTTTGTTGATCATCATCAGGGAACAAAGTTGATAGAAATATATTGGAAAGAAACATTGTTATAAATATTGTTTAAAAATTAATAAAAAAAATAAAAAAACTTGTTTTTATTTATTTTTAACAAAATGTTTTTATAACAAAGAGAATCTTTTAACAACCGATGACCTTAAGCCGAACTATATTCACCATTCAATTTAGTTTAATTTCAAAACCAAAACTTTATACGGAAATTTACATTACAAATGAATTCACCAAATAAATCGCTATCAAGCCAGTCACTCAACTCAGTTTCAAATCTATCTCTCATGCGATGATATTTAGACCAATTGTTAGAAAATTTTAAAAGAGTAAGCCTTATTTTCTGTTTTTCCCTTTCTAATAATACTCGTTCAAAATGATTTTCTACAAAATCTTTAACATGGCGCATAACATCGCAGGGTCCGTTTTCCTTTATCTCTAGCCACAATTGAAAAATAGTACGAATCCGCAACGAGGTCGACACTAAAAAGCAATCACAAAAAGAATTCGGGCAATATCGGGCAGCTGAACAAAATACTAAAAACCGGAAAAGTGATATTTCTACTTTCTTTTAAATATTTGTATCAATATTTGTAAACAAAAACAGTGTTGTAATTATAACTAGAAGCATCACTTACAACCCTGTTACAAATTTTGGTAGCCGTTACATTCAAATACTTAAATTCTTAGTATTATAAATGAACATGAAATTTGGGATTTTCCCATAAATTTCGTATGCTGAACACAAACCTTGACTTTGAACCACTATAACTTTAAAATTTGTAAACATTTTAAGAAGATATTTTAGATATCATCTAACCAGAGTGTTAAAAAAAATATAAAAAAAACGTTCAAATTCTAACATTGACTTTAACCATTTTTGGCCAGCCTCGTGACACAGTGCGGCGTTAGACATTAAAATGTATGTATTATTTGCTATATGCACAACCAACCTACTGGCATGTGTATTATGTATAAGAACATACATACATACATATGTTTGTTGAAATCAGTTTAGATCAGTCGAAACTTAAACAAATATTTTGTTAACACACAGTCTGAAAGTTAGATTTAAATTTTGGATTTTTAAATCATATACATATGTATAAATAAATATGGAAATAAGTTATTAACTAATTAGTATGTATATGGACGGAAAGTTAGTTTCGTTGAATTTAAAAAATATACTTGTAGGTGGCTGGTTGCTTATCGAATTTAATTATGAAATAAGAGATATTCAAATGAATAAGGTATAGCTTCGAGTTCATAACTGTAAGCTAGCTCTAACTTGAAATTATTTTGGAATAAACTAACAGCCGTTTTGGTGGTTAATCAAATGTCAGCAACAAAAAATAAAAGCAACATTGTTTATAAACATTTATGATTACACTTACATACTTTGCGCTATGTCTCGTTCTCTCCCAGTGTTGCCATTTTAGCATTTTAGTTGCTAGATTTAGCAACTTTTTTGTCGTTTAGCATCCAAAATTTATGAAAAGATGCTAGATGCTAACTTAGCATCTTTTATTAATAAAAAGTTGCTTTTAGTATCTTTTTTTCGATTTTTTATGTTTATGTTTTAATTTCTAAAAGTGTAATACGAGAATTTTGTGTACTACTCCTTTTACCACTCTGCTCGTTTCTTTCGACAAACAGAACATTTTGAAATAGAAGAATGTAAACACCAACAACAGTTTTTAATGAATTAAAAAGTCGATTGCCAAAAAATACTATTGTATTAAAAAAATGCCAAAATTTTCAATACAAAACACATTTAACCGGGTAAAAGAAACCGATAACCAATATATTAGAAGAGTTTAAATTTAGATCATCTGAAACAGAAAAATTTCAAATCCAATGGAGTTATATCACAGAACAATATTAGGATACAACACTGAATACAACCTCTTTATGGATTGAAGTTAACAAAAATTCTATTGGCGAAAATCCATTTAAAGAGTTATCAATATTTGTATTGTCTTTATTAGTTTTGTCTTTCTCAAAAGCCGAAGTTCAGCTATTATTTAGTTTAATGGCTTTAGTTAAAAGCAAACTTTGAACAGAATAAAATCCGAGTTGTTATGTTCTGTAATACGTACAAAAGAAGGTTTGAAATTGAAAAATGGGTGCTGTTACACTTACAATATACCGAGCGATTTCGTTGATAAAAGTCGATCGTCAGAAAAATATCAGAGCCAAGAAGAACTTGAAGATGACGACTTCACAGAAATATAGATTCCATAAACCAATTATTGTAGTATAACCGTACCTTATTATAATGTAATAAATTCTGTTATATTTGAAATTAAAAAAAAAAAATCCCTATAAAATTAAAAATATTTAATTTAAAATAAAAAAACCTCAATTTGATGTTAAAAAAATTACAGATATAATCCAAAATAATTTTAATTAAAATTTAAAAGATATAAATCAAAACTTATGCTTTATATTAATTTTTCGATTTAAAAACCAAAGAATTTATTAATAAGTATTTAATTTTTCAATATAAAGGTAATGAAATTTGAAAAAAAAATTAAGCATCTTTTTTTTGACTCCAGTACGTTTTAGCATCTCTTTTTTGCAATTTAGCATCTTTACAATATTTCAAATTATGGTAATACTGCTCTCTCCCTCTCTCAGTAAAAACTTACAAACACAACAGACTATTACTAATTCCTTTATCTCCGAACACACACATATCAACGATTTTAAAACAAAATATAAAATATTAATTTTATAAATTATACACTAACGCTCACTTGATTAGGTTCATAGTTTTTTGCAAATTTATGTTCATTTCTCTTAATACCTTAATACCTTAAGAAAGCGATTTATTTAAACCAAAATTTAGAGACATTTTCTATACTTATAGATTAGAAAAGAAATAAAAATAAAATAAATGAAATAAAAATGCAAAGAAAAACATATGTAAATATGAGCTCATTTGATTAGGTTCAATGAGAATTCAGTTTGCGTTAGATAGCGGATTAAATTTGTCATAATTCTTGACTTTTTAAATATGTATTTGCATTACTTTTATAAAAAAATATTAAAATGGGGCGCGGAAAGCCGTTAAAGCGAAGAAGGAAAAGGCAAAATTAAAGCGTTTATGGAATCCGGGCTAAGCCATAGGAATATTGAAAAAAAAAAATTGGACGAAGTCAAAATTTTGTCAGCCATTTTGTTAAAAATCAATGTGGTTACGGAAAAAATATGAAAGGACGTACACATAGAGTCACAACAGAAGCGGATAGAAGAGCCATCAAAAGAGCTGCCTCAAATTCCACTGATTCTGGTGCAACAATTAAACAAAAAACAGGTGTTACAGTAAGCCTAGCTACTGTTAAACCTGTTATATGAAATGCTAAACATTAAAAAAGATTAAAAGTTTAAAAAAAAACACCTCTTAATGCCATTCGTAAAGCAAAATGTTTTCAGTTTGCCCGTGAATACATGCGTTATAAAGAGGAACGACAACTTATTGTTTTTTTTTTTTTTTTCGGATGAAAAGAAGTTTGATTTGAGGGTCCTGATGGTTATAATTACTATTTCCACGATTTGCGAAAAGAAGAACGCCATTTGAGTCGTCTGCATAGTTGTGAGGGTAGTGTGTGTGATGGTGTGGGGGTCAATTTCATACTATGGTACTTGTGAGAACCAATTACTTTCATCTGGAATAGTTACATGTACTTGAAAATGCTTTTACAGTTGTTGGGCCCATTCCGTGAACATTCCAACAAGTTAATGCCCCAATACACACTGCAAGGATAGTAAAACAATGGATTCGAAGCCAAAATTTCAGTACTTTGGAGTGGCCACCTTACTCTCCTGACCTGAATATTATACAAAATGTTTGGGAAACCTTAATTGAAGGAATTAAAAAAGCTTGTGGAAAAAATATCTTTACCAATAATTAAAACACTTTATAACTCCCTCCCAAATCGTATTTTTGAAGTTATATCAAATAAAGAAGGATATACCCATTATTAAAACTTTATAAAAACATTCTAAACAAACTTTAAAAATTAATAAAGTGACATAAAAATTAAAATGTTTTGTTGTTTTATTTATTTAATAATGTTTAATAAACCTATTAAAATGAGCCAAAATAATGACCTTTTAAAACGTGTTTTTTTAGAAAAAAAAAATTTTTTAAAAAAATGTGATACATATTGTTGCTGCTTTTTTTAATGGTTGGAAATGAAATACTTAATTTAAGCAAGTACCATAACCGAATGCAATAATTTGCACCTTTATCATTTTGTCATATAAATAGCCAAAACTTTTAACAGTTTAACACTTAATTTATTAGCATAATATTGTTAATATATTTTTTACTAATGGTAGTGTCGATAACTAAAATGCAAGCCCAAATGGGCACAGAAAAAATTAAAGCGGCCGATCGTAAATGTTTTCTTATATGGAAATGAAAAAAGGAATGAGAAACAACTTAAAAGAAGAAAACGAAATTTGGCTAATGGATATAACGGAAAAGGAAATCAAACAATATCTAAACTGGTAAATGGTAAAACAGTCTTAACGTTGTAAAAAAGAATATATAAATGTAATAAAATCAAAATTTCGCAATTTATTTTAATAACATACTTATTTATAATGGGCGGAAAAACAAATTTAGTAGTCGTGTCTTATTGTTAGTTCCATATTTTGATGGAAGTATTTGTGTATTCTTTCACTTTTTTGATAATCTTATATAATAAAAGAATTTATGAATAAACTTTGCATTCAATATTTTTTTCAATATTTTTCTTTTCTCAAACCCCTATAACTAGAGTTCTAATTAACGTAGGCTGTTGACATAGGTCTAAGAACACTCAGTTGATCAAGCTCCTTCTTTTGAGCTATTAACTGCTTAAATTCTTTTACTGTACGTTAACTTCTCTTGGCATATTTTGGCATTACTGCACGTTAACTTCTCTTGGCAAAGTACCCATGCTGCTCCGCAGCATTATATTATATTATATTAATTTTTATAACATAATACCAAAATTTGCCAAGAGAAGTTAATGTACAGTAATGCCAAAATATGCCAAGAGAATTTAACGTACAGTAAAAGTAAAGTTGATTGTCCACGCATAACTTTCCTCAAACCCAACGAATTTGCCAAGAGAAGTTAACGTACAGTAATGCCAAAATATGCCAAGATAAATTAACGTACAGTAAAAGAATTTAAGCAAATTTTCAAATTTTCCTATCTCACTGAATTCCTGCATAGGTAAAGTACTTGACAGAATAATTGCTAATAGACTTTGGTGGTTTATTAATTCCAGTAAGCTCCTTAACAATAATCAAATGGGATTCAAAAAGGGTAAATCGACAGCCGATTCGCTACTTTATGTTGAGCACTTGGCAGCTAGTAGTTTGGCTTCCAAGGGTCATCTGACAATAATATCCCTAGATTTCGAAAAAGCATATGACAAGATTGGCATTCATACGGTGATCGATCAGCTTATTGAATGGAAAGTTGGACCAAAGATAATAAACTATATTGCAAATTTTATGACCAATAGAAAATTCATGGTAAGGTTGGGAAGAACATATTCAAAATCTTTTGATTTATATAATGGAATCCCCCAGGGATCTCCATTATCTGTTATTTTATTCCTCATTGCATACAACAAGTTATGCGATATCATGTCTCTTCAAAAGAATATTAAATTTTGTGCATATGCAGATGACTTCAGTATACTGATCAAATCGAAAAAAAAGAAAAACCCCAATCTTAATATCAGCAATCTATTCGATAATGTTTTACATTGGTGTGAGGGTGCTGGTGCAATGCTATCGGAGAACAAATGCCAGTACATGCACGTATGTAGGAAACACAACTGTACCGCTAATTTAGTTACAGGTAATATCTATCTTACACAAACTAACAAATTGAGAATATTAGGCGTGATATTTAATAGGACTCTTAAATGGAATAGCCATATTGATTATCTGGTTGGAGCTTTAGTAAATCGTACTAATATTATTAAATGTTTATCGTATCCTAAATTCAATACAAGCACTGCTACCCTACTAAATGTGGTGAAAGCCCTCATTATATCCAAAGTCAGGTATGGTTTATTCCTGTATGGAAATTCTTCTAAAACCTACCTCAAAAAAGTAAAAACGGTTATAAACATGGCAACTCGACATGCCCTAGGCACACTACGAACTACTCCAATAAATAACATTAACTTTGAAGCAAATATGTTAAATTTAGATTTATTATACCAACTCGAATCGAAGAAACTTATTAAATCTATTATGTTTTGTCAAGATACACCTCTCAGATCTGCTGTTGATAAATATAGATCTTATAAATCACATAAAATTAAATCCGCCGTTTACCACACCTTGAAAAACACCACCGAGTTTTACCTACCTACTAAGATTGCCAAATCTAGTGCTTTAAGCCACCCTCCATGGCATTTAAATATGAAGTCAATTGACTTATCCCTATCAAACTATAAAAAGGAATGTACACCATCATACCAATATCGTCTAATGTTTCAAGAAATTATCAGTAAACACTACGACAGAACTTTTATCTACTCAGACGGATCAAAGACAAATGAAACCGTATCATTTGCCGTTAGTTCAGAGACCAATGTTTTTATTCATCTTTACTTCCAGATTTTAGTACTGTATTTACTGCTGAAATAATGGCAATATACGAAGCAATTGGACTCTGCGAGAGAAATAGAAAATTCGCTATTTGCACTGATTCACTTTCGGCAATTCATGCCATAATAAATATTAATAACAACAACCTTTATGCAATGAATATCAGAAACGCATTGATCAAAAATTTCCCCAGAATTATGTTAATTTGGGTTCCAGGCCATTCCTCCATACCAGGTAATGAGCTCGCTGACTTTGCTGCCAATCAGGCACATAAATCTCCTTTACTCATGACAGTAAATAGAAATTTTTCGGACATTAAAAGGACAGCAAATTCTAGCATTTATAGCTTAAATTCTGATACATGGAATTTAACTAACAGTTGGTACAAATCAATTAATCCTACTAAAAACACTATATATAAATACTTACCAGATAACAATTTTATTAACAGACTAGATATGATTAAATTTCTTAGACTCAGATTGGGACATACAAAATTAACACACACCTACATAATCTCAGGAACCAGTCCCCCAACGTGTGGATGTGATAACAACTCTAGGCTCTGTGTTTCACATATCCTCTCGGACTGTATATTATATCAACGCCAAAGACGTCAAATATTGTCCGATGTTAATCCCCTATCCCTATTATCCTTTCCCTCAACTCAGTCTATCAAACAAATAATAAATTATTTAAAATGTATTAATATATATAATAGAATTTAAATATTGTAAATATAATCTTTAAAAAATATAGATATTACCACCTAATTAGCTTAAGCTTGTTGCTATAGCTTCATAAATTTAGTATGTACATTTATGTATTTTCTAAATCTTAAATAAATAAATAAATGAATAAATGTATCAAATTTTAATTATTTTTTTTTTTTCTAAAAAACATGTTTTAAAAGGTCATTATTTACGCTCATTTTAATAGGTTTAACATTATTAAATAAATAAAACAACAAAACATTTTTATGTCACTTTATTAATTTTTAAAGTTTGTTTAGAATGTTTTTATAAAATTTTAATAATGGGTATATCCTCCTTTATTTGATATAACTTCAAAAATACGATTTGGAAGGGAGTTATAAAGTTTTTCAATTATTGGTAAAGATATTTTTTCCTTCAATTAAGGTTTCTTTGGTTTGATATTGTCTGCTCTTCTGATACACCTTGCGATAAAGCAATCCCCAAACATTTTGTATAATATTCAGGTCAGGAGAGTACGCTGGCCACTCCAAAGTACTTACATTTTGGCTTCGAATCCATTGTTTTACTATCCTTGCAGTGTGGATTGGGGCATTATCTTGTTGGAATGTTCACGGAATGGGCCCAAAAACTGTAAAAGCCTTTTCAAGTACACCTTTGTAACTATTCTAGATGAAAGAAATTGGTGCTCACAAGTACCATAGTATGACATTGAGCCCCACACCATCACACACACTACCCTCACAACTATGCAGACGACTCAAATGGCGTTCTTCTTTTCGCAAATCGTGGAAATAGTAATTATAACCATCAGGATCCTCAAATTAAACTTCTTTTCAGCCGAAAAAACAATACGTTGTCATTCCTCTTTATAACGCCTGTATTCATGGGCAAACTGAAAACATTTTGCTTTACGAATGGCATTAAGAGGTGTCTTTTTTTAAACTTTTAATCTTTTTAAATGTTTAGCATTTCATATAACAGGTTTAACAGTAGCTAGGCTTACTGTAACACCTGTTTTTTGTTTAACTGTTGCACCAGAATCAGTGGAATTTGAGGCAGCTCTTTTGATGGCTCTTCTATCCGCTTCTGTTGTGACTCTATGTGTACGTCCTTTCATATTATTTCCGTAACCACATTGATTTTTAACAAAATGGCTGACAAAATTTTGACTTCGTCCAATTTTTTTTTTTCAATATTCCTATGGCTTAGCCCGGATTCCATAAACGCTTTAATTTCGCCTTTTCCTTCTTCGCTTTAACGGCTTTCCGCGCCCCATTTTAATATTTTTTTTTATAAAAGTAATGCAAATACATATTTAAAAAGTCAAGAATTATGACAAATTTAATCCGCTATCTAACGCAAACTGAATTCTCATTGAACCTAATCAAATGATCTAATATTTACATATGTTTTTCTTTGCATTTTTATTTCATTTATTTTATTTTTATTTCTTTTCTAATCTATAAGTATAGAAAATATCTCTAAATTTTGGTTTAAATAAATCGCTTTCTTAAGGTATTAAGGTATTAAGAGAAATGAAAATAAATTTGCAAAAAACTATGAACCTAATCAAGTGAGCGTTAGTGTATAATTTATAAATTTAATATTTTATATTTTGTTTTAAAATCGTTGATATGTGTGTGTTCGGTTGATTTGTTTGTTATTTAATTGTTGCAATTATCTGTTAGTCTTTTGTAAAAATTTTGAAGGAAAAAAAGGAGATAAAGGAATTAGTAATAGTCTGTTGTGTTTGTAAGTTTTTACTCAGAGAGGGAGAGAGCAGTATTACCATAATTTGAAATATTGTAAAGATGCTAAATTGCAAAAAGAGATGCTAAAACGTACTGGAGTCAAAAAAAAGATGCTTAATTTTTTTTCAAATTTCATTACCTTTATATTGAAAAATTAAATACTTATTAATAAATTCTTTGGTTTTTAAATCGAAAAATTAATATAAAGCATAAGTTTTGATTTATATCTTTTAAATTTTAATTAAAATTATTTTGATTGATTCTCCACGCATAACTTTCCTCAAACCCAACGAATTTAAGCAGTTAATAGCTCAAAAGAAGGAGCTTGATCCATTGAGTGTTCTTAGACCTATGTCAACAGCCTACGTTAATTAGAACTCTAGTTATAGGGGTTTGTGAGAAGAAAAATATTGGAAAAAATCTTGAATGCAAAGTTTATTCATAAATTCTTTTAATAAGATAATGCTGCGGAGCAGCAGGGGTCCTCTAGTTTCATATTATTTTGATTTTTTACTACTTTTCACAGTTAAAAACTGTATTTGTGAATTAAGAGAAAGAGAAACTATTTTTTTTATTATTCAGGGATCGCAGAAAATTTACTTTATTTTTTTCTGTTTTATGTACCTATTATAATATTTGAATTGAATGCGCAAAGTGTATTTTAAATTTCTAATTTTAATGAAACATGCAATTATTCATCTTATAGGTAACTTTTAATTTTGCTTATAATTATTAATTATTTACTATTTATACCCTATACCACTATGTGGTTTGGGTATAATGACTTTGTGCTGCTGTTTGTAACAACCAAAAATATTTGACCTAGACCCATCTTTAATTATACCGATCGAATCAGAATCACTTTCTGAGTTGATTTAACAATGTCCGTCCGTCCGTCCGTCCGTCCGTCCGTCCGTCCGTCCGTCCGTCTGTGTGTCCATGTAAAGCTTGTAATCAAACTGCAGGTCGCAAATATGAATAGATTTTGATGAAATTTGGTATATAAGCTTTTATCGGCCATGGGATGAACGCTATTGAAATCGGTGGGAATCGGTCCATGTTCAGACCTAGCCCCCATACAAATTACCCATATGAAATCGACATAAATTGCCATAAGATCCAAATTGTCATATAGATCTTACTCAAATTGGGTTTATATGCGTTCATTACATCCACTAATGATAAGTCCAAAAATGATCCCTTTGACCCCATATAGGGCTGCTTCCCGATCTTCACTTAAATCTATTAAAAAACAAAAATATTGCGCTGATTCTTCTCAAATTTTGTTTGTACATATTTTTGCAAAATACAAGAGACTTTACCAAACATGATCAGGATCGGTCCATTTTTGGACCTAGTCCCTTTATAGATATAGCATCCGATATGAACTTTTTCATATCTGCAGCCAAAAAAATTAATAAAAATCCCACTCAAATTTGGTTTTTGCTTATTTTCAATGTCCAGTTAGTTGGGCCTAAGAGACAGGGTTTCTAAACGCATGGTATAGGGTATCGTATAGTCGGTCTAGACCGACTATAATTTTCTTACTTGTTTGGTTTGCCTGTGGTTTTTTTTTTTTTTTTGTTTGTTATAAACTTTAAAAAAAATTGTATTCCAAAAATAAAAAAAACCTTGAAATAATCGATAAAATTATCGACGTTGAAATTACTTTTAAATTACTGGACCGATTGAAGCTCAGTATGGGACGATTATAGAGCAGAAGGTATATTCTATATTATTCTCTAGTCTTTGGACCAGAAAATCATGAAATTATTCCACACTCAACACCTCTCTTAAAAAATTAATTTTTTTCAAATATTTTCTCTATTTTATAGAAATTTATTGGTCAAAAACAAACAACTTTGAATTTGAATAAACAAATAATAACAAAGGCATATTACTTTGAATACAAATTTGTTGAATTTACAAACTTGTGAACTTTTTATAATTCTGAAATTCGTATTACTTCTTTTCAAGCGTCCTCTACATTTTATTTAAGTCAGTCCAACTATTATATATCTATAACCAATTTTTATACCCTATACCACTATGTGGTTTGGGTATAATGACTTTGTGCTGCTGTTTGTAACAACCAAAAATATTTGACCTACACCCATCTTTAATTATACCGATCGAATCAGAATCACCATCTGATTCGATTTAACGATGTCCGTCCGTCTGTGTGTCCATGTAAAGCTTGTAATCAAACTACAGGTCGCAAATATGAATATATTTTGAAGAAATTTGGTATTTGATCTTTTATCGGCCATGAGATGAACGCTATTGAAATTGGTGAGAATCGGTCCATGTTCAGACCTAGCCCCCATACAAATGACCCCTATGAAATCAACATATATCTTAGTCAAATTTAGTTTGTATGTATATATTACATCCATTAATCAGTAGTCCAAAAATAATCCCTATTGGACAACTCTTATTCATAGGCCCCATATAGAGCTGCTTCCCGATCTTCACTTAAATCTATCAAAAAAACAAAAATATTGCACTGATTCTTCTCAAATTTTGTTTGTATATATTTTTGCAAAATACAAGAGACTTTACCAAACATGGTCAGGGTCGGTCCATTTTTGGGCCTAGTCCCCATATAGATATAGCATCCGATATGAACTTTTTCATATCTACAGCCGAAAAAATTAATAAAAATCCCACTCAAATTTGGTTTATGTTTATTTTCTATATCCAGTTAGTTGGGTCTAAGAGATAGGGTTTCTAAGCGCATGGTATAGGGTATCGTATAGTTGGTCTAGACCGACTATAATTTTCTTACTTGTTTTTATTTGTGTTATACATACATTATAGTGAACCGATCAATTAATAATTAAATAATCATGCAGGCATTTGGTTATCGTTTAGAAATATTAATTTAATTTAATGCTTAAAAAAAGGCAGTGCATATAAAAAATTTTTCAAAAATGTACACGTTGAATATTAAGTAAATGTAGGTACGGTCGAAAAAAGTATAGGGGTCTAATTTTTTGATCGAAATTTTTTATTTTGCAAAATAAAATACTAAGAATAATTTTACTCTGCCACAGTTAACGAATTATGATCCCCAGTTAAGGCCTAGTTAACCACACGTTGTTTAAGTATATCCGTACCGTAAATGTAACGTTGGCATTTAGTGCAATTATAGAAGGTGTGAAATTAGTCAAACTTTATCAGCTATTCACGAATGTCACGTACAAACGTAGCAAAAATCTATTTTCAACAGATTGGGACGTTTCGGTTACGTGACAGTTGAGTTTGGTAACTGCTCTAAATGCTTTTCTTGTAATAGAAGAAAACAGCTGACACGTTTGGTTACGGTTACGTGTGGCTAACTAGGCTTTTAAGAGTAAAAATTAAACGAAGTCTGACGTTTGTCCGTCTTCTTTAAATAATAAATCGAAATATGGAATTACGATTGATTTTACTCCATACTGAATGCGGCGATTAGCCCAAAGTTTTGTTTTAAAGATAGTCTAATGTATTTTAATGGGTTAATTTTGTGGAAAACTTCCAAAATAAATACAGTTTATCATTAAGTAAAGACTTCTGGCAGACACATGCAAAATGTGTTTGCAGCTGTTAAGAAGTTAAATAAAAATATGTGTTACAAATATTCAACGGTTATAGTTTTAAATTGAGTTATATCTCTTATTATAATATACGAAAATTATAGAAATTTAACATAATGTAATACGTACCTGTGATTGCTTAATGCTGTTGAATAGATTACATTGTTTTATTTTCTAATTTTTTTCCTATAGATAACACTTTCCATTATATTTATCTTTTATTTTATTCTCTTTTCTTTACATAGATAAACAATTTATTTTATTTATCTTTTTTAATTTATTTTATTTTTTTTTTAATATAGTTATTTTTTTTTTATTAGCTTTTAATTATTTCATGCTATGATTACCCCTAACATTTTATTTTTATAGCACCCAACACTTAACAAATGAAAACATTGGCAGCGCCATCAGGGATGATAAATGATAAAACTATTTTCGTAAAAACGAACATTTAAAATTTTACTTTTTCGACCCCAATAGTACTAAAATAATTTGTTTTGGTAATTTTTTTATTTTTTATTTTTTTATAAATACATACATATTTGGTAAGGTCACTTATTTTTTGCAAAAACATATACAATATTTTTGTTTTTGGATAGATTTAAGTGAAGATCGGGAAGCAGCTTTATATGGGGGCTATGACTAAGAATTGTCCTATAGAGATTATTTTTGGACTACTGATTAATGGATATAATAAACACATTCAAACCCAATTTGATTGCGATCTATATGATAATTTGGATCTTATGGCAATTAATGTCGATTTCATAGGGGTCATTTGTATGGGGACTAGGTCTGAACATGGACTGAATTTCAGCAATTTCAATAGCGTTCATCCTATAAAAGCTTACATGCCAAATTTCATCCAAATATATTCATATTTGCGACCTGTAGTTTGATTACAAGGTTTACATGAACACACAGACGGACGGATGGACGGACGGACAGAAAGTGATTCTGAGTCGATCGGTGTAATAAAAGATGGGTCTACGTCAAATATTTTTGGCTGTTACAAACAGCAGCACAAAGTCATTATACCCAAGCCACATAGTGGTATAGGGTATAAAAAGTGATTTTTTTTTCCAGAGGTTAACATATTGCGAGTATTACAGTATCGAAGGTATGAAATTTTAGTTAGGATGTTACATACCGTCGGAAAGGTTAATTTTTTCTAGTTTCTCAGCGTATGCTTTATTTTGAAGGTTTTGGAAACACTTACACACTAATAGGAAAAAATTCAAATTAGTGCATATGCTAAAAATTGAAAAACCGTTGTCTTGCGTTACAAAGCATTTTTTTTTTTTATAGATATCCCACTCGCATCCCACTAAGCGACCAAAAAATTCTTAAAGAAAGAAACCTAAGCTTTCTTTTGAGCTCAAAAAAAAATTCCTTTTTTGAAAAAAGTCAAAAAAATTTTGATTTTGAAAAAAAGTCAAAAAATTTTTTTTTATTTTTTTAAACTTTTTTTCCCGAAAGACTGAAGGAATAGCTATTAAACTGTTTGGGACAAATTTTGCTAAGAACAATAGGTAAAAATTTACATGGATGTTTGGTCAAAATGTCAAATTTTGACACCCTCTAACTCAGATAGTTCTGGACCAATCTTGTTGAAAAATTGTGTCTAACCTACTATCCAATAGGATCGGAAGACATCGGTTTTAAATGTTGGATCACTTGACATGAAACGCCCCATATACATATTCATGTATGAAATGAGGTACATAAAATCGAAAATTTTTCGATAACAAATCAGTTGTTATTTTAAAATGTATCAACAGGAATGATATGTTTTTAATAAGTCATTTGTTTGGATTAGATTAGAAACCGCTGGCACATACAACCAATTCTATTACTTCATATTAATATTTTGATACGAAAATATTCTTTCCACATTCGCTGGAATTGATAATATTCCTCGTATAAATCTAGAAAGCTTTGGAAACATCAACTCCCTCAATGCATTTATCATTGCTGACACTAGGCTCAAAAAATTTAAATACTTACATTTTTAAAAATTTGCAATGCATCTGCCTGTGTTGTAATTTTCAGTTCAATTTGGGAACATTTTTAATAAAGGATGTATTATACAGCTGGTTTTACCAGAAATAATATTTTTTGTAGAAAACTAAAAATTTCGTTGTCAAAGTTAACTTTATTTCCTAAAGTTTCGCAAAAGGTATATTGAGTTGCTTAGCATTTTTTTTAAATTCCATAACTATACCGCTTTCAATATTATTTACAGATATATATGTAAATATCTACTTCTATTCCACAGTACATATCGTTAAGAGGAAGCTGATTTTCATTAAGATTTAATTTTGATAATTCGAATTTGTCTAAAAATTCGTTTTTTTTAAATTGCGTTCCATTTGCCGATATATAAATTTTAAACAATTATTGTATTCAAAATTTTCAATACATCGCTCATTTGCGAGAAGACCGGCATAACTCAAAAACGATGCAGAAATATGGCTCACACCGTAATCTAAAACATAAATAAAATGGTGTTGATATTTTTTTCTCAAATAGAGTGGCGACCAAAAGTGTTCTGTACTCTACTCAGCAGTTAGGCTTAATTGAAAACTTCAAATGCATTTATTTCGGTATCACTTTTTTGAGTTATGCCAGTCTTCTCGCAAATGACCGATATACTAGAAAGAGGAGAGATTTTTCTTAAGTGGATTAAAAAGTCCAGATATAATAAAATTTAATCTTGTACTTGTAAATTCAGTTTCAAAATCATTCAATGTGAAGTAATAATGGAGTGGCTCCTACCTTGTTGCTGAATATTTTTAAATATTACGAGTATCCATTGGGATGCTGCCGCTGACACTAAATTCAAAATTTGGACTGTACTCCATTACGGGTGGTTTCTTAAGACCACCTAATGTATATTCGCATTGTATTGGTGCAAAAAAAAATTCACAATATGATGTATGTACATTTGTATTTGACAATAAAAATGAGTTGTAATTAGGGTATTCACAAGGGTGTCCTAACTATTGTATGTGTCGTATGTGCTAAAACTTTGCAACAGTTGTATAATTGTTGTTGATATTTTCCATACAAAACAAGTAAGAAAATTATAGCCGGTCTAGACCGACTATACGATACCCTATACCATGGTTTAGAGACCGTATCGCTTCGGTCCAACTAATTGGATATAGAAAATAAGCATAAACCAAATTTGAGTGGCACTATTACTTATTTTTTTGCACACTTCTAAACACTTCTAAAATTAAATCGGCTCTATATAAAGCAATTAGTTTTTCCTCAGAATTCGATCTTCCAGTTCAAATACCCAAATAAAACAATTCGACACATCCTCCATGGCATTTACAAGCCGAATCTATTGACTCGTCCCTCTCAATACATAAAAAAGAAAACACTCCACCCTCCCAATATCGAAAACTATTTCATGAAATTCGCAACAAGTATCATGACAGAATATTTATATATACAGATGGATCACAGGGAATAAAAACGCTGATTATGCTGCAAAATTTGCCCACAAATCTCCTTTAACTATGACCATTAATATCAATTTCTCTGACATAAGGAAATCCGTTAAGGAACAAATACATAACAGGAATCTCAACATCTGGAATTATACAAATAACATTTACTCTTGGTTGCCCGACAACAATACTATCAATCGTAAAGATGAAATTATATTTGTAAGACTACGATTAGGTCATACCAAACTTACTCATAGTCACATCATATCAGGTTGTGATCCCCCTATTTGTGATTGTGACAATAATAGCCCGCTAAATATAGAACACTTCCTTTGTGTTTGCCCCAAATTTATAAACCATAGAAATCAAATATTCTCAGGAACAAACCCGGACACCCAATTATCCTATCCTTCAGCCACTTCCATTAAACAAATTATAAGTTATTTAAAAAGTATTAAATTGTATAATCATATTTGAATTATTCTATTTTATTAATTTCATGATAAACTATTGCCTTCATTAAAAGTACTACCATTAAAAATTAAATCCAAATAATAATCTTTTCTGTAAATATTAATTAAAATTGTATAACTATAACTACTATATGCTTAGCTTAAGACCTAGCTGCTATAGCTAATAATAAAAACAATTTATATTTAGTATGTACATTTATGTAATAACTAAATTTTTGAATAAATAAATAAATAAATAAATAAATTTGGCATTGTTATTAATTTTTTGGCTGTAGATATGAAAAAGTTCATATCGGGTGCTATGTATATTTATATGGGGGACAAGGTCGAAAAATAACCCGATCCTGACCATATTTGGTCAAGTCACTAATATTTTGAAAAAATATATACAAACCAAATATGAGAATAATCTCTGCAAATCTCTGTTAAATCGACTCAGAAATTGATTCTGAGATTGATTCTGAGTCGATCGGTATAATAAAAGATGGGTCTAGGTCAAATATTTTTGGTAGTTACAAACAGCAGCACAAAGTCATTATACCCAAACCACATAGTGGTATAGGTTGTTTTTTGTTTACTATTTAATCAGCTTTGGTTGTTTATTCCAAATACATTTTGTACGTTTCTTGTAACAATTGTGACAAAAATGGTAGAAATAAATAAAAGGAAATAGTTACATTCAGGTAAGTTTTTGTGTAAAAGAACAAGTATTTTGCTTTTATTAGACTTTTTTTCTGATAGTAGTATATGAATATGAGTATATGAATATACGAAAGGTTGTTCACATATGTACTATTTGACGTCTTGTATTTCTTTACAACATACAACTTTAGCACACCTTATGAATTCTCTAAATGTTATATCAATTAAAAAAAAAACAAGTAAGAGTGTTAAATTCGGCTGTGTCGAATTTTTTGATACCCTCCATCTGAGTCTTTAATTTTTAATTTTTTATTTTTTATTTTTAATTTTTGATTTTTGATTTTTGATTTTTAATTTTTAATTTTTAATATTTAATATTTAATTTTTAATTTTTAATTTTTAATTTTTAGTTTTTAATTTTTAATTTTTAATTTTTAATTTTTAATTTTTAATTTTTAATTTTTAATTTTTAATTTTTAATTTTTAATTTTTAATTTTTAATTTTTAATTTTTAATTTTTAATTTTTAATTTTTAATTTTTAATTTTTAATTTTTAATTTTTAATTTTTAATTTTTAATTTTTAATTTTTAATTTTTAATTTTTAATTTTTAATTTTTAATTTTTAATTTTTAATTTTTAATTTTTAATTTTTAATTTTTAATTTTTAATTTTTAATTTTTAATTTTTAATTTTTAATTTTTAATTTTTAATTTTTAATTTTTAATTTTTAATTTTTAATTTTTAATTTTTAATTTTTAATTTTTAACTTTAAATTTTAAATTTTTAATTTTTAATTTTTAATTTTTAATTTTTAATTTTTAATTTCTAATTTTTAATTTTTAATTTTTAATTTTTAATTTATAATTTTTAATTTTTAATTTTTAATATTTAATTTTTAATGTTTGTGTTTTCCATTTTCCATTTTCCATTTTTCATTATTCATTTTTCAATTTTCATTTTCCAATTTCCATTTTTAATTTTTCAATTTTCATTTTCCATTTTTCAATTTTCAATATTCAATTTTCATTTTCCATTTTTCAATTTTCATTTTCAATTTTCCATTTTGCATTTTCCATTTTTCAATTTTCATTTTCCATTTTTCATTTTCAATTTTTAATTTTTCAATTTTCATTTTCCATTTTTCAATTTTCATTTTCCATTTCGCGTTTTCCATTTTTAATATTTCATTTTTAATTTTTAGTTTTTCAATTTTCATGTTCCATTTTCCAATTTCAATTTTTAATTTTTCAATTTTCATTTTTCATTTTCCATTTTCCATTTTTCAATTTTCATTTTCCATTTTCCATTTTCCATTTTCCATTTTTCAATTTTGATTTTTCATTTTTCAGTTTTCATTTTCCATTTTTCATTTTTTATTTTTCATTTTCCATTTTTCATTTTCCATTTTCCGTTTTTCATTTTTCAATTTTCATTTTTCGTTTTTCGTTTTTCATTTTTCATTTTCCCTTTTCCATTTTTAATTTTTCATTTTTCAATTTTCATTTTCCATTCTTCATTTTTCAATTTTCCATGTTTTAATTTTCATTTTCCATTTTCCATTTTTCAATTTTCATTTTACAATTTACATTTTTCATATTTCATTTTCCATTTTCCATTTTTCAATTTTCAATTTTCAGTTTTCATTTTCCATTTTTCATTTTTCATTTTTCATTTTTCAATTTTCAATTTTCATTTTCCATTTTTCATTTTCCCTTTTCATTTTTCACTTTTAATTTTTCAATTTTCAATTTCCATTTTCCATTTGTCATTTTTCATTTTTCAATTTTCATTTTTCATTTTTCAATTTCATTCTCCATTTTCAGTTTTTTATTTTCCATTTTTCATTTTTCATTTTTCAACTTTCTTTTTCCATTTTCCATTTTTCATTTTGCAATTTTCATTTTCCATTTTTCATTTTCCATTTTCGATTTTCCATTTTTCATATTTCAGTTCTCGTTTTCCATTTTCCACTTACCATTCTCCATTTTTAATTTTTCAATTTTCATTTTCAATTTTTCGTTTTTCATTTTTCAATTTTCATTTTCCATTCTCCATTTTGCATTTTCCATTCTCCATATTTCATTTTCTATTTTCCATTTTTCATTTTCCATTTTAAATTTTTTATTTTTCAATTTTCAATTTTCTTTTTTCATTTTCCATTTTCCATTTTTCATTTTACATTTTACATTTTACATTTTACATTTTACATTTTACATTTTACATTTTACATTTTACATTTTACATTTTACATTTTACATTTTACATTTTACATTTTACATTTTACATTTTACATTTTACATTTTACATTTTACATTTTACATATTACATTTTACATTTTACATTTTACATTTTACATTTTACATTTTACATATTACATTTTACATTTTACATTTTACATTTTACATTTTACATTTTCCATTTTCTGTTTTTCATTTTCCATTCTCCATTTTCCATTTTCATTTTCCATTTCATATTGGCGATTTTTTTTTTATTATAACGTGATAACGATAAAAAAAATATGTGGCAATACTACTAACATGAGCTATGTTATTGTGTTCTTGGTATTGTTAATATATGTATATGCATAATTTTTTGTGGCATTTTTTTATGTTGTTGTACAATTATAATGTTCAACCACTAAACTGTTACAACAAACACACTGGGTTTTATGTGTTTTTTAGAGGTATCTACATATTTTTGCTCGTATCTAATCACGATGATGCCCGATTTAGCCAATTTTCAATACCAACCTGCATTCCCAGCAGGTAAATGACATTATTGTAGCCTTATCCAGTTAGATGGCTTTTTTTGTGAATGAGCGTGATTTCAACAGACAGACGGACAGACTGACAGACGGACATCGCTATATCGACTCGAGCTATGATAAGGATCAAGAATAATATACTTTACGGGGTCGGAAATTAGTTTTTCGATGCGTTACAAACGGAATGACAAACCTATATATACCCTCTGCCACTGACGTGTGGAGGGTATAAAAAAATGGGAAACTTTGTATATATTACCAAATTAGTCGCGGGAGTACTTTTTAGGTTTGAATTGTACAAAAAAAAAAGTACAATTGTACCAACTTTATCATCACTGATTTGCATTAACTAACAAACAACGAAAATTAGCAACAACTGTAAACACACAAACAAACCGTACAAACTTACACATGAACGACAACAACACGAAGAATTCGTGCTTTAAAAGCAATATTGAAAACGTTTATTTGAAACACGAAATTAATACATTTTTTTACAATTTAACACTTCTATTTTATAAACAAAAGATTTTAATCTATTTTTGAATTAATTATTTATAAATTCCGACACCATTGTTGAGGAAAAATGTACGTGACCGATCTTGTAAACTTTTTCTTGTAAGACTAAAGAGGAGATGAAAAGGAGTAAACGAGAAGCAACAAATGGAAACGATATTAGATGACGGAAAACAAAGTTGCCATTGTGAAAGAAAATTTGAATATAAAAATACCAGGAATGTGTGGCAGTAATGTGTTTTTGAAAAAAATATTAAAAAATCTTTAATATCGTATAAAACTTATGTAACAATTTTGTTTAAAATTTCAATTAAGAAAAATTAAATTTTAATTTGATATAGAAATTAAAAGAAAATTGTAACACTGAGTTATTGAAGTCATTTATGTCTAAGCATTCGTATCGCTATTAATATGTTCGATTTGAATATGCATTTATATTTAAGGCTGGGTTACTCATGCGTATCGGTAAAGTCGTGAAGCAGCTGATTCGACTTGTCTTTTGGAAAGTGCTTAAGTATGAATCCCTATAAGCAAATCGGTAGTCCACTATGAAAAAAACACACTTTTAGTTAACTTTTATGAACTAACTATAAGCTAACAACAATGAAATGCAGAACTTCCCCAAAATAGCAGGTTGCATATTCTGTGCAGTAATATTTGTTGACATTTGTTTAGATATTTCCACGTGTTTTTGACATTTTCTTATCTGTTTGTTTTGGATTGGTTTTACATATTTTCCATTGCCAAAATCAGTACTCGTGCGTGCAGTTAAGTGAGGTTAGTGTTAAATATTATGAATTCTTTTATCTTTTTAATTATATAAACTAAATTAATTTAATTATTTAAACTAATATAATAATATTGTTTCAATGGTGCGTGGTAAAAAAGAAGAAGAAAGCATATGTTTCAAAAATTCATATCTACACTAGGGTGGCCGTTAATAAAAAAAGTGCTCAAACTCTCGGTTACACCCCCTAGAAATATGCGAATAGCAAAAAAACTGAGAAATACAAAGTTTTGGGCCAATCAAAAAACATTTAGTGGTGCCTCAACGCGATTGAGAATTTCAAGTGTGTTTTATATGGGGAAAATATGACTTTCTTTCAGATTTTACGAAAATTTCGTTCTATAGTTTAATTTTTCTGACAAATTGTTATATAATTCAGCATCAGTATTAAATTATCTTTCCAAACAGCTATAAAACTTCAATATCGAATAAAAACTCGCCAAGCTCATGAAATTTGATGGCATTTTTTTAAACTTTGAGAAATTGATTAAAGCCATAATTTCTTTTTGGTCTCTATACTTATAAGTGCTCAGATATGACGTATTGTTTTATTACCACGTTGTTAACCTATTGCGTATTAAGACCGAAAATGGGAAATTTTTTTGTTAAAATTTTGAAAACTCCTTTTTCAAGTTTTAAAAAATTTTCTTACAAAATTTAAAAAACTGAATCTAAAACTTTAAGGTTTTGTTATATACATGTTACATTTTAACTGTGTGAATTTTTAAGTAAATCTCTGCGCCAGAATTTTTTTTACAAGGATTTTGTTTTGCGGATTTCGAGAAAAATGGGATTTTAGTAAAATATTCTGTAAATGTACTCTTTCTAAATACTTTGTATCAAAAATGCATCACTTTTCTACTTTTAAATCTTATATTTTATCTTAGTAGCCTAGGGTTTCGGAAAAAAATAATATGGCCCCATTAACCCTTTTGTAATTGGGGTCACATATGACACCAAGCTAATAAAAGACAATTTATTCAAAAAATTCAAATATTTTGTAAGTGTAGTTGAATTTTTAGATGCGATGCTTAAAATATAATAACCAAATGTGTAGAACTTCCGCTCCTAAAATTTGGGATAAATCCAAGAACGTTAACCCATTATTTGCTAAGGCCAGCTTTGGATTTTAAAATATTTTTAAATAAAAATGACTGAAACCGAGTTTTTCTGTTAAACTCGATGAAACCACTATTTAAGAAAAATAATTCGGTTAATTTTTGTTTATTTTACTCTTCAGTGCCCCTGGGATCAAAATAATTAATTGTGATATATCTTTGGTGCAATTATCTGCTTATTGCTCGCGAATATTGCTTTTAACCAATTTTGTTATAAAATTATTTTATGTATAAAAACTATCAATATTTTTCTCAAAAATATAAGAAGACCCACAAATATGAATATGAAATATAAAATTAATTCTATTTATTTTTGTGTATTTAAGGATGATTTAGTGTGCGATTCAAATTGTTTTCTGTACTCACTTACGACTTGCGATAAGTATTGCTTTTCTTTAATTTTATATTATTATATTAATTTTATATTTCATATTCCTTTGAATAAATTGTCTTTTATTAGCTTTGGGTTATTTGTGGGTCTTCTTATTGTATATAGAAAAATATAAATAGTTTTTATAAATAAAATAATTTTATAACAAAATTGGTTAATAGTTGTTTTAATTTATACTAGAGGACACCTGCTGCTCCGCAGCATTATATTATATTATATTAATTTTTATAATATAATACCAAAATTTGCCAAGAGAAGTTAACGTACAGTAATGCCAAAATATGCCATGAGAAGTTAACGTACAGTAAAAGTATAGCTGATTGTCCACGCGTAACTTTCCTCAAACCCAACGAATTTGCCAAGAGAAGTTAACGTACAGTAATGCCAAAATATGCCATAAGTTAACGTACAGTAAAAGTAAAGTTGATTCTCCACGCATAACTTTCCTCAAACCCAACGAATTTAAACAGTTAATAGCTCAAAAGAAGGAGCTTGATCCACTGAGTGTTCTTAGACCTATGTCAATAGCCTGTGTTAATTAGAACTCTAGTTATAGAGGTTTGAGAGAAGAAAAATATTGAAAAAAATCTTGAATGCATAGTTTATTCATAAATTCTTTTAATATATAAGATTCGCGAGCAATAATCAGATAATTGCACCAAAGATATATTCACTATGGATTATTTTGATCCCAAGAGCACTGAGGGGTTAAATAAACAAAAATTAACCGAATTATTTTTCTTAAATTCTAAATAGTGGTTTATCGAGTTTAACAGAAAAACTCGGTTTCGGTCATTTTTATTCTCCAAAGCTGGCCTTGTTGGCAAATAATGGGATAACGTTCTCGGATTTATCCCAAATTTTAGAAGCGGAGCCCAGTTTTTTTTGCTATTCGCATATTTCTACGGGGTGTGACCGAGAGTTTGAACACTTTTTTCCCTCCATATTGCATTTCCCCCGGTTTCTGGCATTTCAGCCTTCATCAGCGATTTATTGAACATTGTTATGTTATAATTGAATAGATTGTTTCTATATGAAATTTTTCTACTTAAGGCGGCCGTGAGGTTTGAACCGTGAACCTTCACATACACTCGTACTTTTACTTTTTGGTCAGCGCTTTAACGCACTCACCTAAAGTCGGCAATGTGGTTAGAATCAGTTTTCGAAAACCACGCACCATTGAAACAAAATTAAAATTTGCATATTAATTACAGTATTAATTGCAATATGTCTGAAAAACGACTACAAATCTAACAAAATAATAATAATAAACTATGAAATATAGATGTCACTTCCAAATGCCAATCGTTTCATCACGCTATTGTTTCCTCAATGTAAGTATTAACTAAAAATTAACATAACTTGGTCTAATAAAAAATGATTTTACAGATACTATACAAAAGTTTCAAGGTAACTTAATATTTGTAACATATTTTCCTTCCACACTAAGGAGGGCATCCTGATTAAGAACCTCCAGGGAACCGATAAGGTGAAAAGGACATCAGAGATGCTATGAGAATTATAAAATAACGCCATTCGGAATGCATTAGAAATAGAAAAATGAAATCTTTAGTATCCACCATCTGGGTTTCGGAATGCATTAGAAACAGAAAAATTAAATCTTTAATATCCTCCACCTGGTTTTTACGTTTATATCGATATCTGGACTTATTTTACTATTTATAACAAATGTGCAAAAAATATTTGAAAAATTAAACAATTTAATAAAATTAATATCAAACTTTGTTGTATTTTTACATTTTTATTTCTTTTGGGAGTTTTGCTTGTGACTACAGTAAGCTAACTAATAGAAAGCTAACTAATATTTGACTTTAATTAAGTCAACTTATAGCCAACAATAATGTATAAAATATAACTAGTTTGTAGCTAACTATAAATTGGGTAACTTTAAGTTAGTTGAAAAGTCATGCAGAGTCGGACAATTGACTACCGCCTAGGACATCGCAATAATAAAATAGTCAGTTTGCTTCATTGAAAGTAATCGAAGTATCAACCACCACTAGTTGCATAATAGTTAGATATAAGTGCATTAAAAGTTAGTTGAGTTGACGGTACGGAATAAAACAAATTAAAGAGGAGAAAAACTAAAAAGGGAAAAGGAAAATACAAAATAAATTCTTGTAATAAAAAGATAAAATATTTTTAGCGAAAGTAACGAAATCCTTTGAAATTTATAAAAAAAAAACGTTTCTTATATAAAAAAAAAAAACAACGAAAAAAGTTTCGTATTTAGTTTTGTCATGTGAAGGTACTACACCCATAAAGTAAAACAACAATTAATTTAAATAACACTTCTAGAGAATTGGGATACGCATAAAATAATTTCTATACTAGCCCCTTTTGGAAATTTTTAAACAAAAAACTTGGGGTGAATACAATAGATCAGGATCACTTCTTAGCATTATAAATTCCACGTTTTACGTTATAAACATTACAAATGGGGCTAAGAAAAATTATTTTATTCTTATTGGTCCGTTTTAAAACTTGGTGTATTAAAATTATTATTATAAGAATAATTATTATAAAAAGAAATATATAAAAAGTTATAAAAAATTACCTGTAGTTATTGGGAACGGTGTGGCAATTTTTAATACTGAAATTTGACACTTTTTGATGTGTAGACATATATGCGCTCTGGGGGGTAAAAATATATTTCACAATACAATCACAAGAACAGCCTAGGGAGAATCGGTGTGAGGTATATGTATGTATGTGTATTGGTGCAAAGATTAGGATTTAAATTTATTTAGCTGATTCAACAACCAACAGAAAGCGCCAGGAATGTATAGTAAACAACTGCAACCATCAAGTATAACAACCATAGCAGTTGCTTGCTATACATATTACTTTTTGATTTTAATTGATGTGTAAATAGATGTTTACACATCTGCCCTGTGATCGGACTCACATAGTTTTTATAATATGCTTTTTCATTTCCTTTATGGAAAATATATTTTTTTTTAATATAAATATATATTTCTTTCTTTTATCTTCCACATTAATTTTTTTAAATAACACACAATATGATTACACTTAATATACATATTAATACCCTGTTTCCATAAAACAATTCGTCACAGACGAACATAAATTTGTATGAGGAATAAAAACAAAATACACACAAATTTTCGTTTGTCTGTGACGAATTGTGTTATGGAAACAGGGTATAAACCAAACTCAACATATAAAAAAAATCATGTGAGTCCGATCACAGGGTAGATGTGTAAACACCTAGTAATTAAAGATGCTTTTGTGGCACTTTTTTAAAAATCAGACAGAAAGCTTTATCTATGTATCAGCTGCAGGGGCTCTGCTAATATAAAAATATGTATTATTATTTCAACTGGTTAATTTTTAATTTTTTATTTTTCGTTTTTCATTTTTTATTTTTCATTTTTTATTTTTTATTTTTCAATTTTCATTTTTCATTTTTCATTTTTTATTTTTTATTTTTCATTTCTTATTTTTAATTTTTTGTTTTTCATTTAAAATTTTTCACTTTTAATTTTTAATTTTTTTTCATTTTTTATTTTTCATTTTGTATTTTTCATTTTAATTTTTCAATTTTCATTTTCATTTTTTATTTTTCATTTTTCATTTTTGATTTTTCATTTTTCATTTTTTATTTTTTATTTTTAATTTTTTGTTTTTCATTTTTTATTTTTAATTTTTTATTTTTCATTTTTTATTTTTAATTTTTCATTTTCTATTTTTCATTTTTTATTTTTCATTTTTTATTTTTCATTTTTCATTTTTTATATTTTTAATTTTTCATATTTCAAAACGTTTTTATAACGCTATTCGCTCCTTCATTTTTTCTCCAAACACTTTCCAATGAATTGTCCCTCCATTTTATCTGCAAACACTTCCTTTTTACTGTAATTCGTTTATTTTTTATTTTTATTTATTTTTTATTTATGTTTGATTAGCATTAATATTTAATGCATTGATAATTGTGTTATTTATATGGAATAAATTAAAACGTTAAGAAAACTTCTAAATGATTGAGGAAATTAATTATAAATTTTTATAAAAAGTGAAGAAATATACTGCAGAAAACAGAGACAAAAAGTTATTACATGTCATAATATTTTCACCAATGCAATCTTAAGTCACACCGATATAGTCTTACGTTTTACATCTTACGCTGTTTTTGTGATTGTATTGTGAAATAGATTTTTACGCCCTGCGCGTATGAATGTTTATACATCAAAAACCAAAGTTGGCTTTGCTAACTGTAAATAAACCAGAGCATAACAGACATTGCTAATTTTCGTTGAATTTAATAAAATATACTTGTAGGAGGTTTGTTGCTTATCGATTTTAATTATGAATAAGAATAATAAATAAAGTATAGTTTAGAGTTCATAACTGTAAGCTAGCTCTAACCTGAAATTATTTTGGAATAAACTAACGGACCTTTTGGTAGTAAACCAAATGTAAGCAACAAAAAAACAACAGCAACATTGTTTAAAAACATTTATGATTTTACATAATTTGCGCTATGTCTCTCTCTCTCTCACTCTCTGAGTAAAAACTTACATTGCACAAAGATGGCTTTGCTATATTTAAAAACACCAAACCACAACGACGCGACGTTTGCTAATTTCCTCTTCTTTTATTTCAACATGTTTACAAACGACTAACAGAGAAACTGCAACAACAAAAAAAATTCACACAAATCGACCGAAGACACAAACATATCGATAACGATTTTAAAACAAAATATAAGATATCAGTTTTATAAATTATTTTAGAAGTTTGCAGTTAATTTATTAGAGAAATATTAAACGATAATTACAACTCCTTGTCAACATAATTTATTCCATTTATTTAAACGAAGCATGATCTTAAATAACTTTAACTATTAACTAGACAACTGATAACACTTCCTCAAGAACAATTTTGCACACACGAAAGTTACCGAACAGAATGCAGTAATTTACAAATTTATCATTTTAGTAATATAACAGTTTAACACTTATAATTTATTAGCGTAATATTATAAATATATTTTTTACTAACTTTAATATCGGTAACTATAATTCAAGCAAAAATGCGACTAGAAAATATTAACGCGGCCGATCGTATACGTTTTCTTATAAGACTAAAAAGGAGATGAAAAAGGAATGAGAAACAAACTAAAAGAAGGAAACGAAATTTAGCAAACGGATAAGAGCGTTGCCACCTTGTTGGGCAAATGTTTAGTTTTTGGGGATATAATAGGAAACGAAGATAAAACAATATGTGAACTGCTAAATATTAAACCAGTGTTTCACAGCTATGTGGTATGAATTCAGGAAGTAAATCTAAAATATAGTGGTTATTTAACAAAAAAAAAAAAACACCGCGAATATATTATTGAAATAAAATAAAAATTTTACGTCGCATTTTACTAACATTGCATACGTATGGGCTTAAAAATATATTTACTTCTCGTATCATATTGTCAAAGAATTTTTAAATTGTGTAGTTTGAGACGGAAGTGGAAACATGAACTAATCGTCCACCTTTTTAGCCCTTTCGCTTAATTAGTTCATTTGGTCAATTTCATTCGTTTTGTTAATTCGTTATTTTTGTCATTTATTTTATTTTACGTTTTACTAAAGAACTTTTTTTTTCTTTTTGTAATCTTTATCCAATAAAACTATATACAAATAAATTTATAGGTCATAACTATGTATAGAGATCATTTTCTGTAAGGTAAATCTAATATATGATGGCTTTTTAGTCTATTACCTCTTCACTTTCATCTACTATGACTACTAAGTCTGTCTAGGTATATTGTGGCATGTTTATTTATCTCGTCTCTAACAGATGGAATCTTTAAGCCCTTGTGAAAACTGCTCGGTTTCGGCAAAACGTATTTTTTTTTGAAAGGTATTTCTTTTTAGCTGTTCACCAGACTTACAGATTTTTAAATTTTTTCCTTTATTATCAGTAAATTGCATTTAAAGTTGCTACTAACACATACATAAAATTATACAATGCTATGTGTGTGTTTATTAAATTTGTTAATGTATTTGTAAGTTTGTTTTCTTCATTCACAATAATAAACCAAAAAAGTGTTGGTTTGTGAATTGGTTAAGTTGGAAAAAAAGTTATCTAGAATTTGCACTCGAATTTCGAGAGCTGGAATCTGCTAGTTCTCATAAATGAGCATTTGCAATTAATCTTAGTGTTTTGGATTGGTATGTTTGAAGAATTTCAATGTTTCAGTTACTTGCGGTTCCCCAAAAGCCGTATTCCGTAAGTTCAAATGGGTTTCAATATTGTTTTGTAGAGTAAAAGTTTACTTCCCAGCGATAACTCAGATTTAGGATTAAGTAGCCAATACATTTGTCTCGAAATTCGAGTGCAAATTCTAGGAAATTTTATTTTTTCATTAAATAAAGACTCTAAAGGTATGCTAATCAATTATAGCCAATTCACAAAACAACAGAAAAAAACACTCATTTTTATTACAAACACATTAACAAATTTAATAAACACACACATTGCATTGTATAATTTTATGTATGTGTTAGTAGCAACAACTTTAAATGAAATTTACTCAAAATATAGGAAACCATTTAAAAATTTGAAAATCTGCAAAACGGCTAAAAAGAAATACCTTTCAAATTATATACATTTGGTCAAAATCGGGATAAAACGGTGGAACAAAACATCATTCACAAGAAATTGGCTCGCCTATTATATTATAGATTGTACTCTTTTTGGCCGAATATGTTTTGAAAATTGTTTGCTTAGGAACTTGCTTGTCGTTTAAAACAACAGCTGGACAATCTTGACTTCTGAATGTCTAAAAATACAGCTGAACAAAATTTTATACGTTTCAATTAATTTCTTATAACCGTGAGTATACGATGACATTGCTCATGAGTACAATGATTATGTCGAAAACAGAACTGGTGTTCTGGGACTATACGTTGCCTTTCCAGTATTGGCGTTAACATCCGTAATAATATTCGTTCGAATATTTTTGAGTACTAAAGACGAAAAATTTTACCCATTTACTAATTCAAATAACAAATCCCTAATGGCAGTAATGCGGTTTAGAATTTAGTAAGTTTCCGGAAGAAAAAGTTCGGATCCGTGGTACGATCGGAAAACCCAAAACAGAAATATTCAAATCCCATGTACACAAAATATAATGAGATCATCATCATATAGTAGCCAAATACAAAATCGGAATAATTTTTCTCAAATACCCAGCTAAATTCGAGTGCATTGTTATGGATAATGAAACAAATTTCAAAGCTGAGACCAATCATTTCTTTGGGGCTTAAGTTCCGCAGTCGTAAGCGAACGTATTATTATCCGAACGTGCGAATTTTTATACTTTTGGGATCTTCTTATGCGATAAGGAATAATATGTGACGAAGTTTCTGATTCTGGGACTCGATAACGAGTCGTTAGCAAAATAGCAAGCGAAAAGAAGTTTTTCCCCAATAAAGTGAAAAAAGAAAATTTTAGTGCAAAATATATATGGAAAAAATATAAATTTTAGTAATTGTAGGTCAACAAAAAATAAAAATAAACTTTACCCAGAAAGAGATTCTTGGCAGTTTTATGGAAAAACATGATTTAGTCAAGAGTATTTTGGCGAACACTACAAGGAAGAACAGGGTCTTACTAACTATGGGCACGTCGTCGAAATCAGTTTTAGTATTCTAAATTTAATGGAAGAGGTGCGTAACCAAATATCCAAGGTAAAATCTTATAGCACCCCTATACAACCTTGCCTTCGCAAGGGAGGTTAGGGTGAGCTGCGAGTATGGAGGTTAGGGTGAGCTGCGAGTATAAGGCCTAGTTACCCACACATTGTTAAAATGTAACTGTATCGTATCGTAACGTTGGCATTTAGTCCAATTATAGAACGTAAACAACGTACCAGCAAACTTTATCAGCTGTTTACAAATGTCACGTACAAACGTAGCAAAAATCTAAAAAACAGAAGCTAACGATACGATACGTTTAGCTTAAGTTGAGTAAGCACTTGTATGTGTTTTTCATAAGACAGGTTTAATCAGTTGATTCGCGTCGATACCGTTACGCGTGGGTAACTAGGCCTTGAGTCGTTAAAACTAGTGAATGATGGGTTATGTAATATAAGCAGCAACCATACTGAACGTAAGACAAACACAGACACATGTTTTCTCTTATCAGAGACAACCGAAGAGACGAAATCTATCCTTATCCGAAGAAGCCCAATTAACTACTGTTGTTTTATTATTTTAGAATAAACATATGTTTTTTGTTTACTTTTTCTCTTTATGCAGTGTTGTCAAACATATTTATTTTCGCGTTTTACAATACTGAACCAATAAATCGTTTCGTTTTGTAACGAGAAGGAAATAAGAAATATTTACACTATCGGATAAATTTCGATACGAAATTACTTCGACTACGATTGCGAAAATTAGGCCCCTGGTCGGCAATTTTATATCGCCAACAAATGTGGAGGTGCCAGAGATAAATGCAAATAAAAACAGTAAATAAATTCTCTAAGCAATATACAGATGTACAACGTGGCAGACAATTTTTAGCTGTGTTTGTAAAATGAAATAAGTCATGTAAAGGGTCTATAAATACCGGTCATTGAAATAATTTAGAAAACGTCATGAAGGCAAATGAAATAAACCATGCTCCTATGGATAGCAACATATTCCAAATAATGTAGTTCAATTTTGCATTCATATTTTATAATAAAATAAAAACAGTTTTTTTATAATTTTTTTTTCTTTATTTTTATTTTGTATGACAATTACATTCTTTTTAATGCTAAAACATATTTGGAAAACAAATTTAAAAAAACAAACATTACACATAGACAATAGTTTCTTAGTGTTTAGTAACTTAACTTAAAGACGATCATTAATTAGGGTTTACAATTTTTTTTTTTTTTTTTTGCTTTTTTGTTTATAAAACATACAAAAATATATATAAAAAGAACATAGAAAACGATTTATAAAACTATAGACTAATAGTAGACGTGTCTTATTCGATCTATATATAAAAGGGAAACTCTTTTTCCTACTTTATTTCCAGCTAATATGTAACTGCTGAAATCATTATTCTTATAGGGGGAACGATAATTCAATAACAATATTATAACGTTTTGGTAGCACTATTATGATAATGCTCTCATCAGTAATGCCAACTTTTGGCGATTTTTCTTTACTTTCCATTTTAGGTCTATTTACAATTAATAAAACCTAATTACATATAACAACT
Organism: Cordilura impudica; assembly: GCA_963682025.1. Classification (NCBI taxonomy): domain Eukaryota; kingdom Metazoa; phylum Arthropoda; class Insecta; order Diptera; family Scathophagidae; genus Cordilura; species Cordilura impudica. The sequence goes on along the minus strand of OY821518.1, from coordinate 41,173,800 downwards.
CGTTTTAAGCACGTCTCGTAATAGAAATAAATAGAAAAATATATAATAAAAATTTTTTTTTTTAAATTTATCAAAAATAAAAAAATTTGCTTACAAATAAAAACTAATAGCATCAATTTTATAAGGGAAAACACAGAATTGTTATATTATTTATTTACATTAATTTACAGATAAAAAAATGATACAAAGGAAGAAACAATTTTAAAGGATTTGTTGAACAAAATATTTTATTTATTTGTTTTGAATAATATTTCAAAAAAGGAGAATTCATACAGCCATAATTAGTTGATTTTGTTTAATAAACATATATATATTGATAATATGGCAAACAAAATTTATTTATATACAAAGTTTATTGTTTTAGTACAAAAAAATACAGTTTAAAAACACTTTATTTTTGGGTCAACGGAAGCACTGTTTAAATTAAATTATTAAAAAAAAAAACTATAATTTAAGTTTAGTAAATAAAATAATATATAGGTCAATGAAATTGTTTTTGTTGTATTTTATAAAAAAAAAAACTTCACATATCACTTTGCCAATTTTATAAATTTTGTTTTTTAAGACTTGGTCTTTGCATACTTTTGATGATTTATTTTCTCAAAAAGTTGAAAAATCATTATGTTTTTATAAATATCATATGAATGTTAGTTAGATTTAAGCTTAAAAAAAATACAATATTATATAAAGTTGAGAAATGTTTAAGGGCATTGATTTGACTTTAAAGAGACTAAGAAATTAAGTAATAGTCAAATTTAAAAAAAAATTTTTTTGAGGTTTTAAAAATATTTTCATTTTAAACAATTATTTTTGAATTTTCAACTTAGTAAATATTGATTTTCTTTAACCTAATTTCGTTGATTTTTTGTCGCAAAAAGGAGTTGTACATTTCTTTTAAAGGAAAGCTTATTTGACTTTTTATAGAATCTCAATGGCTTCAGTAAAATTAATTAAATAACATGTCGTGTCTTTTTCATTGGAACTTTTAAAAAAAATAAAAATAAATAAGAGTGTTAAGTTCGGCTATGCCGAATCTTTACGTCCCTCCACCTGGGTTTTACGTTCACATTTATAACTGGGTTTATTGAACTATTTATAAAAAATGTAAGCAAAATATTTAAATAAGTAACCAATTTGATAAACGTAATACTAAATTATTACAATAAACACACTGAGATTTTAAAATTTTTTAGAGGTGTCTCCATATTTTAAGTCCTATCTTGGCACAATGAAGCCCAGTTTACCCCATTTTAAATACGAACCTGTTCGAAATAATGACAAACAATATTATTCTAACTTTACTCGAGTAAATGGTCTATTTTGTGAATGATTCTGATTTCAACAGACAGACGGACAGACAGATGTACATTACTATATCGACTCGAGTTGTTATAAACATCAAATTTATATATACATATACTTTATGGGGTCGCAAATTCATTTTTCGATGCGGAATGACAAATTTCTATATACCCTCTGCTCAGTGGTGTGGAGGGTATAAACATGTTTTTAAATTTATTTGTTCAAATCTATTTAGTCAATATATTTTTTTAAACATTTAAGTAAACAAATTTGTCGTAAAAATTAATATAAAGATGAATTTAATAATTTTATTTTTAAATTAAAAAAAATATACATACAAATTTGTCATAAAAACTAATATAAAAACATATTTAATAATTTTATTAATATTTTTTGTATTGTTTTTATAAAATTTTTGAATGAAAGATAATTTTTTTAAAAATTAAAAAAAAAAATATTTACAAAAATTAGAATCAAAATTTAATTATAAGAAAAAATCTGTCGATCAAATATTTTGTTCTTAAATTCTTCTGTAAAATTTTATAATTTATACATATAGAAAATTTTAATAAATAAATAAATTTAAAAAAAAAATCCCCAAAAATTTATTTTTTTATTCAAAATCTTTTTTTTTTACTCAAAAGAAATTTAATTTTTTTTTTTACTAAAATTTTTTTATTTTTACTAAAAAAATTTTATTTTTACTAAAAATTTAATTTGTTTTTTTTTTACTAAAAAAATTTTTATTTTTTACTAAAAAATTTTATTTTTTACTAAAATTTTTTATGAAAACAAAAAATTTTTTAAATTTATTTTTAAATAAAAAAAAATTGAATGGCTTCAAGGGCTGTATGATTATTACCTGTCACTGGCAAAAAAATCGTAACTAAATTTCTACATGTCATGACAGCTGTCACAATTACATGTCGCTGGCAAAAAATTGTAACTAAATTTCTACGTCATGACAGCTGTCACAATTACATGCTGGCTATCCATCACGATTTAACAACTTTCTTTCAGCCGAATTCATAACCAATATTTAGCAGTCTCTTAGCAAGTGTGTAATTTATAATGCACTTGTTAAATTCATTCTAAAGAACTTTCAAACACTTGCTAAACATAAGATGAAATGCCAACATATTTGCATAAAAATAAATAGCGTCACAAAATTCAGAGTTGATATTTTAACTTTTAGTTGACAGAATAAAATGGGTTATGAATAAACTCTGTGCTAAATTGCTGCTTGGCTTAATCGGTATTCTAATAAGCAGCTCGTTATGTGCGATGTATATGCGGCTGCTAAAATTTGGTTATGAATTCGGCTGTTAGTTTTTCAAAAACGGATTTTTTTTTTTTTTTTGAAAAGGAAATCTTATTATGAATTTAAGGCGGTAATTATTGTTGAGGACTGTCCATGGCATGATCGCAAATAAAGATCGTTTGTAGATGTTAAAGCTCAATCTCTGTAGCTTTTTCCTGTTCTCAAACTTTGAAAAACTGGCTTAGTGGAAAAATATTTCGCCCAAAAAAGTAATGCCTATTTTAAAGGGTTACGATAGTTCCTATTATTCAGAAGAAATCAAAAATTTTGCATATTATTAGTTTAAGTGTATCGTGTTATTTACAGACAATGTTGCAAAATAAAATAGTACTAGCATAGCCCATCACATCTAGGAAATATTATTTTTTCATATAAAAAATTTATGAATATTTAAATGAGCCTAAAGGTATGCTAATCAATTTTAGCAATTCACAATTCAACACAGGGCATGTGATATACAATTTAAATCATTCGCATTAACGGGGTGTAACGAATTATTATAAATATTTTATTTTATTTAATTTAATATATTTTTAAAACATGCTATACATAAATTTTATCATTCTCCGCTTCTCCTCCATGTGAACTATAACTATGCCAAATTTCACAATCCTCCGTGCCCGCATTTTGTTTAAAAAGGGAATAAAAAAATATCCTTCACGTATTCATATATAGATTTGTCCAAGGCCAGGTACTAGATAATAGAGCCCTAGAATTTTAAAAATAATTTTTAAATGAACAATATATTTTTTTTTTTTTTTGCACAAAAACCTGCAAATTTTCGAATGAATATATTTTTATAAATATATATGTATGTATATTTTTTTGTAAGATCCAATGAAATTAAATAAATAACTATTACGACCAAAAAAATCGTATCGGTTTCACTTTCATATGGATGTGAATTACAGAACATGGGCGTATACAAATTGTAAGGATAATAAAAAAATACAAATTTTAAATTTTTATATAAATTTTCATATACAAGCACATTTGTTTGAAAATATTTAAAAGATATTTCAATTATATTGGAAAAACTTAAATAATAAAACTCTTATCATTAGGTTGGTTTCGGCAAAGGTTTAAGAATTTTTATTAAACAAACTAATAATGACCGCAATAATTGTATAACCCATTTTTTGAAACAAATGTGCTTTGTTTGATATTGAACCTGATTAATTCCTAACACTATCAGCTTGAAGTCAATTTTTATTACTAGAAAATTTTGTTTCAGATTTTAGGAAATAATAATTAAGAAAATTATAGCATATATTTTTTTAATAGCAATTCTAAAAGTAGTTTTGGATAAAATTATTTTTTGTCTTTTTAACAATATATTTTATGCGTGTAGTACAAAATAAATTTTGAAAGTTATTTTCTTAAGAGATCAATTTAAAATTATTTTTAAACATTTAATGAGAATTTGGATGTATTTAAAATACCGAAAGCTAAACAAGATAAAACATTTTAATTATATAAAAGCATAAATATTAATAACGAGCAGAAAAAATACAACTCCTTTTTGCTTAAAAATGTATTAACCCTGTTTTAAAAAAGTCCTAAATTGTTTGATAAATTTGTTTGTTTTTATCCTTAAAATTACAAAAGTTTTTTGTTTTTTTTTTTTTGTGTTTTTGTTTTGTTTGTTTGTTATATAATGAATAATTCAACAAAACGGCGTCTGAGTTTCACTAATGTATGAATAAATTTTAAACTTTTGAGAAGGAAAATTTTTACTTCAACGCCATTCTTTTGAATAAATCACAAAATTTTTTTTTTTTTTGGTTTCTATTTTTAGTAATAAATATATAATTAACAACAATTTTTTCTTTTCATATTTAGTTTTCCATTTCAATTTCAATTTCCTTTCCTTTTCATTTTATATTTTTATTTATTTTTTGTCTCTGACAGATTTATTTTCTTTGTAATTTAACAAAAAAAAAATATATATATATTAAATTGGTTCACTATCATTTATTGGTAGAATATAGTCCTATAGTTTTCGATCTTTTTTTATTTTACCAAAGTTGATTTGCCATGCTTTTAATTTTTCCTTATAGAACTTACGATTTTGCATTTATAAAAAAAAAGAAAATATAGAAACGTAATTATTAATTGCACGGTTTTAGTTTTGTGTTTGTATAAGCCTTGACTGAATTAAAAATTAAAAAAATATATATTTTTTAAATAATATATATCGAGGGCTTATATTCAAAAAGTGCTATCTACATTTGACAGCAATATTAATTTTAGAATTCAAACTGTTCTCTGATATAATTGTCCAATATAATATTAATTTTGATATCATATATGATTACTACGACTATTTCTTAATAGATATTGTAGCAAATCGATCGACAAATACTTTCAGATCTTATTAATAAATTGGTTTTACACGCTCTCTTTAAAATAATTTTTGATACAGATAGCACTTTTTGAATATAGGCCCTCGATATACAAAATATAAAAAAATTATTTTAGGCAATTGTTGGTTGTTTATCTAGGATTTATGAAATGCCATATGAACTTAAAAATTCTGTTTGATAGAGTTTCTGGATATTGGTTTTCAAATAAAAATAAAAAATAAACTTCTCAACAAAATAGCAAAGGATTCGTTTTATTTGTCTGGCCTAGTGGACAGCAGATCAATCATTATTATAATTATGAAAAATAAACCTTACGAGATTGCTTTTTGCAGAATAAAACCTTCGTTTATCTTTCGGCTTGATTTTGGCAAACGGTTGAATATTTTAGTAAGTTCTAAGCAATTTAAGTCTTCAACCAGTTGACTTGCAGAATAAAGGTTTAAAGAAATGAGCTAATGTTTTTGCTTTAATGAAAGTTTGGATATTTAATTTCGATCCAGATTAAACCCCTTAACACATTCTTATAATCATTTGTATTGTCTATCTACATATATCTACCGCAATTGAAAACGGATTCAAACAATGTACGATCCAAAATATAATGAAAAAAAAAATAATAGATGGCAACACCGCCAATATGTCAGGCTTTCAAAGTTGAAAGTTTAAACACGTGTAATTAAATTTAAAGCAAAACAAAGAGCAAAATGTAATGAATTTTAAAATCATTATTCATTAGTAGTTTGCTTTTCAACGAATAAACATCGTTTTCGTCGCGTAAAGGCAGTAAAGGGAGTGAAGGGAAAAACGTTCCGTTTTTTTGTTTTCTGAGCCTCGTGGTTGCTGCTTGGCATAAAGTTGGATTAGGTACCTCAGTTCATGCTTTCTGCAGAAATTCACGTTTTATCGAATAAATGTCGTTTTCGTCATTTCTTTTATTTCCGGTTGAGGGCTAACACGTTTCGGTGGTTGTTTTTTAATTCGAGTGGTTACTGATCGGCATGCATTTAGGGTTATGTACTGAAATGCATGCTTTTGGTTATGTTACATAACAGATCGTTTTAATAGTTTTAAGAATTGAAATCAAATCGCTCTCCCAAACCTCACTTGCGAAGGCATAGGTTGTGTAGGGATCCATATGTCATATAACCTGGCATTATGACTAGCTGGAGCTAGCGCCAACCTAATTATATTACAAAAAAAAATTTTATATTATAAGAAAATTATACAATGGAAATTTGAAGCCCAATGTATCTGAAAATCATTATTAAAAATTTTGTATTTATTGTGTCCTTGTCGTTATCCCTGAGTGTTGCGACTGTGGTTACGTTGTGAACATAACCTATCTTTTTCGCATGAAGGTAGAGGCCAGAAAATTTGTAGTATATGAGGAAATTTATATACCGCCAGAATTTCTCAGCTTAACGCTTGAAACTCCCATTTCAGTGTAATTTTTTGGTATTTCTTAAAAGTAACTTAAATGGCAGCGGAAAGTTTATTCCACATACAACTTGTTCGGATAATAAACGAATTTTCGCGGTAATGCGTTGTGCAATCCACCTGACAATATACAGCAAATGGATGAGATCTATTAGATGAGCGGTTGATAAGAAAAAACGGACTCTAGGGACTCAGTGCAACACAACCAACATGCCGACGATGCCCCAATGTGTCAATATATTTGGTTACCCTACTGTCATTGATAAGCACCAACGCCCTCCTTTGCACACGGTCCAGAAGCTTCAAAATGGACTGAGAAGCCCCTGCCCATATGTGGGAGTTGTATTTCATTTTTGGACGAATATTGGTGGTAACATTAGTAAGGAGATCAGATGGGGTGAGGTAATTCTTACACCGACTTGGGAAACCTAGGCACTTGAAAACTTCTTTCGACAATTGAAAAATGTATTTATTCCAATGGACATCACTCTGAATTTTCATATCCAGAACATCAAGTGCTTCTGATTCCTCAATATCTACACCATCTATGCATACAGACGACATTGATGGAGCCATGGCCCGTCTATGGGTCAATAAGCAACATTGGGTCTTTCGGAGATTGTCAAAAGGTCTTGGAGGTAATGCCTTCAATCTCTCTAAGGATTGGCCTTTGATGGAAGGACTATGAATGATAATTATTGCTGATGTCTGGAAAAGAATAGATAGGATTGGAAGTTTCACATAGAAGATCATTAAAAAAAATAAGAAAAAGTGAATGAAAAAGAACAAAGCCTTGCAGTTCCCCTGAGTTTAACTGATACCCTTTGGATGAGACCCTATCTAAAACAATACGTATAGTGCGATCACTGAAAAATTTTGATATAAATCGAGAGAAATCGTTACCAACACCAAAAGCAATCAGTTTTGTCAAGAGAGTGCCGGGCCGCATCCGATCGAATGCCTTGGAAAAATCCAGAGCAATAACATTACTTTTACCGAATTGATGAATCGACTGACTCCCGTCGAACGACTTCTACGCAAGCCAACTTAAGCAATAAGTTGGTCTTTAGATAGTTCACAAGATGGTTATTCGCCATGCTCTCCATTACTTTTGAAAGGTCGTTAGCTGCATCCCCTTTTGGATTTGGCTCACACTATCGTATGAACGCTAAAAAGTTTTGCCAATGGACGCGATAGCGTCGAAGAACACTGTCACACTGTCACAGTACCAGTACTGATATGCCATACGGTGGTACCGGTGACTTGTTTACGTTGACCTTTACAAGAAGCCTCTTAACAGCACGAACTCGACAGAATATCATAGGTTAGTGTGTGGTAATCTTTCCAGTTCGGGAAGCCATTAATGGTTTTCCGGCAAGAGCGAACTTACTGTGAATTGTTCAGCCAAAAGGTTAGATTTATCAACCAGGTCCGTGAATATTAGGTCATTATTTATAAGAGATGGAAGGGAAGAATTAGCATTGTCCTTAACCCTTATGATGAATGAACAGAAGGTCTTGCTGCACCGAGGAGCAGAAGACGCTGTTCGTAGAGAAACTTTTCACGTCCAAGCACTTTGACACATACAGTTCTCATCTGTTTGCGAAGATCAGTAATGGTATTTTTATTCATACGCCAATTACTGAATACTTTTTCTCTGGCAGATATAGGGCTAAAATGTTAAACAAAAAATTTCAGGTGAAATTTTAATGGAAACTTTCAATTTTTTAAAAAATTTGAATTTTGTTTCTTTTTCGGGTTTAAACCTTAAGTCAAATAATAATGCAATGCAAATACTACTTGGATAAAACCCTCTCCATCGATAAACAAATGATATACAAATAATATGATATATTTTGATCTCAAAGTAAACAGGCGTTGAAACCTCTTGAGACAAAGGAATTGGTTTCTGATATTTTTAGAAAATCTTTTTGTTAAAATGTATAATTTTTATTTTTCTATGAATATTATTCGACTTTAACACAAAACCCTAGTATCACACAACCAACTTAAAACTAAACTTAGCAACGAAAATTAAAATAAAAAAAATTAAATAAATAAAAAAAAAAAATTAGGGATGTGCAAATAAATCGATTAATTTAATTATCAGCATTAGAATTAAACTTTTAGGAAATTTTTTTAATAATAGCTTTAAGTATCAATTTATCGAGTTATCGAAAATTTGGTATAAGCATGTTAGATAGTTTTTTTTATATACATATAATCTAAAACATGATTATTAATTATTAAAATAACTATTCAAATAAACATAAATTTTATTAATCAAAATACAGAATTTTGGGTAAAAAAAAGAGTAATGACAAATTTTGATTAATCATTGATTAATTCTGAGCTGAACTGTTTGCCATAATTGGAAATCAAAATATTTATTACTAATTTCATTTAAGGTTAAGCACACTGATAAAGCTATGATCGATCAGCATTTTAGTAAAGCCATGATTAAATTTAATCTGAACTTGAATATTTTTTTTTTTTTTTGTAATTAAACAATATTTTATATTTTCAAAATATTTGAAAAGAAAACAAAAATAAATCAATTCTATACATCATGATTATTTATGTTTAAAATAAAAGAAATTCTAATCATTTATATGCTTTAAATTAATGCCATCCGAATTTTAGATCTTATCTTAACCGATTGAAAAATGATTTAAGTCAAATATTCGATTAATCTAGGCTGCACAACTTTTAAATAATATAAAAATAACTTAAAAATCAGCAACAAAAATATAGGTTTTTATATACGAAACGAAGTTATTGTAAAGGATTTATAAATAGTGTTTTTTTTTCAGTGGTATAGACTATTAAAATTATATAAAGTGCATAAAAATCGTGGTAATGGCTAAGGTATTGGCTCATTATTGTATATATATATATATATTTATGTCATTACTAGATCAAATAAAGCTCAAGTTCTGAGTCCAATTTTGGAGCACTTATTCACCACAAAATATGAAATATATTTGAGAACGTAATGGCCGTATGTATTTTCTTCACTTCAATTAGGGAAAGTTTGTTTGTTGACGAAGGCATTCAACCAAAAATGTAATTGAAAATTGCGCGAAGCTCATATGGCCTAAAACATAATAAAATTTTAATGGCTTAAAAGTATCTGTCCAATAAAATCAATACCTTGACCTTTTCTACGATTTTTAGGTGCTTTATTTACTTTTAACTTTGCACACCTTAAAAAAACAACTTTAAGAAAAAAAAAAAACAAATAATAACTAAATAAATTAAACAAATAATATACAACTATAAAAACTAAAAGCTAAATTTAATTAAACGATAACATCAAAATAAAAAAAAAACAGGCAAAAATAGTGTCTGACTTATAATTAATTTTTTTTCTTTTACTTAACATCATCATCATGGTCACTTAATATATCACGCAAAATGCAACTTCTTTCATCCGATTAAATTATCATTTTCTTTCGGCCAACAAATATACACAAATTTGTATCCTGCTTTTTAAGGATTCACAAATATTCTTAATAAATGTATGTAAGTATGTGTGTATGTATAAGACAACAAACATACCATTTTGTTGTTAAATAAAAAATAAATCACCATATAATAAATATATATATATAGATATCAACAGTATTTGTTTTTGTTTTTCTTTCATTTTTTTTTTTTTTTTTTTGTTTTGGTAAGATAAATCTCTAAAATATTTATCATAATTTGTTACATAAATGACAAACAAACAAAAAATATATAATTTTTTTGTATACGTACAAACAACAGCCAGCTGTAGCTTTAGTAGAGGAGAAGGAGAATTCTCTCTTAAGCACCACTTATATAAATTTGATTATTTGTTTTTTTTTTCTCTTGTGTTGACTTACCGCCACTACAAAATCAATGATATTTGAAATCAAATTCCTTACAACTACAGGTTACCACCGGTATAACTGCCAGCATTACTGTCAGTGCCACCGCCGCCGTTGCCATTGCCTAAGCCACCATTGCCGCCACTGCTGCTGCCGTACGAATGTGCTTGGGGTGGTGTATCTGGGGGAGGTGTTTGACTAGCTGCCATATCATTTACCATCATTGCTGAAGATGATGATGATCCAGTCACAGCTATAGGTGCTGATGCTGTTGTTCCGGGTGGCGGTAACATCATCTGTTCTTGTAATTGTTCTTCCATTTCCAGACGCAATTTCTGTCGTCTCTCAAATTCCATTTGTTCTTGTAATTGTTGTGTTATCATCTCTTTATTTTGATGCCAATACACGACGGGTATACTCAATGTGGTGGTTAGTGTATCGTTGTGTTCTTCCAATGAGTTGGATGAATAATGTTCCACCAATTTCTTAAGCGTATGATAGATGTTATATGGTGCCGCAAAACCGTAACCACTTTCTGTTTTGTAGATAATACAGTGATTTATGCAATTTGTACAGACTATGGATAAAGCATAATGACCGGCAGAACGTGCTCTTATTAAAAAAGTACCAGTGGGAGCACCACGTAATAGTTCTTCGGCCTCGTGTCGTGAAACATCTTTGAGAAACCACATAGATTCATCGTTGTGTGGTTGATTCGATGCACTCTCGTAACGTTGCTGCCATGCTTCAAAACCCATTTCGATTAGTTGCTTGATATCGTCGTCAGCGATACCGAATTCTTTTAGACGTCTGGAATAAAGGAGATAAAATTTGCATAAATAAAAAGAAAATAAAATAGAGTGAGATGGTCTAAATGTGATCAGATATTTTGAAATCTTTTTGACAAAAAGAGCATCCTTGTGTTCTACACGTTTCAGAAAATATCAATTGTTTTTCAGAAATCATCAATTGTATTTCTGAAAAAAATTCTTTGATTTCCCAATATTATCAAATTTATTTCAGAAAACATCAATTGATTTTCAGAAATTATCAAATGTGTTTCAGAAATTATCAAATGTATTTCAGAAAATATCAAATGTGTTTCAGAAATTATCAAATGTATATCACAAATTTTCAAATCTATTTGAGAAAATATAAATTGAATTTCAGAAATTACCAATTGAATTTCAAAATCAAAAAGCAGTTACTCTATAATACCGAAAAGTTGTTATTGTTTCTTCATTTTTTAATCAGCTACAATATAAAAACACAACAGGAATCGGGAATGCAGTTTTGGCTGCATCGTGGCACCGGATTTTGAAGACAAATTTTCGAAAAAAATTAAATTTAGTTTAAAAGAAATGTTACAAATGCCGTGCAAACTGCAAAAATATGTTTTTGTATATGTTTTTAAATCAATCGATATTTTCTGAAATTTAATTCACATTTTCTTCAATACTTTAAATTCATTTGATACTTTCTGAAATACATTTCATACTGCCTATAATAGATTTGATAATTTCTGAAAAACATTTGATGTTTTCCGAAATGCTATTGATAATTTCCGAAATACATTGGATACTTTCTGAAATACAATTAATACTAATTTTATTGTTTAAGCAGAAAAAAATAATTGCTTTTATTTAATTTTTTTTGAGCAAATATAAAAATAAACCTCACCACAAAATTCAAAAAAATCAAAATCAAACAAGAGCGTTAAATTCGGCTGCGCCGAATCTTTGGTACCCTACAACTGCATCTTAAACTCAATATTACAACCAATATTGTGTACGGCTACCACTTTAAAACTGTTGTCGGTACTGATATTATATTTCGAATACCAATTAAATTTAAAGTTAATTTTGTTCTTGTTGGCCAGTTTCTTTTAAAATTCGTTGTATAAAAAAACAATGTTCGTGTCTTCTATAGAAAGAATTCGTTACTATTTTAACAATGGCATTATTTTTCTTTTACTAGAGTAGAAAACCCCTAATGAAATTCATTCACCCAAAGTTTCATCCCTATAAGAAAGTTTTCAGATAATTCATAATAATACAAAAAAATCAACTGATTCTTGGCTAAAAATTTCCAGATATTATTAATATTAATTTTAAATTTTTAATTTTTAATTTTTAATCTTTAATTTTTAATTTTAAATTTGAAATTTTTAATTTTTAATTTTTAATTTTTAATTTTAAATTTTTAATTTTTAATTTTTAATTTTTAATTTTTAATTTTTAATTTTTAATTTTTAATTTTTAATTTTTAATTTTTAATTATTAATTTTTAATTTTTAATTTTTAATTTTTAATTTTTAATTTTTAATTTTTAATTTTTAATTTTTAATTTTTAATTTTTAATTTTTAATTTTTAATTTTTAATTTTTAATTTTTAATTTTTAATTTTTAATTTTTAATTTTTAATTTTTAATTTTTAATTTTTAATTTTTAATTTTTAATTTTTAATTTTTAATTTTTAATTTTTAATTTTTAATTTTTAATTTTTAATTTTTAATTTTTAATTTTTAATTTTTAATTTTTAATTTTTAATTTTTAATTTTTAATTTTTAATTTTTAATTTTTAATTTTTAATTTTTAATTTTTAATTTTTAATTTTTAATTTTTAATTTTTAATTTTTAATTTTTAATTTTTAATTTTTAATTTTTAATTTTTAATTTTTAATTTTTAATTTTTAATTTTTAATTTTTAATTTTTAATTTTTAATTTTTAATTTTTAATTTTTAATTTTTAATTTTTAATTTTTAATTTTTAATTTTTAATTTTTAATTTTTAATTTTTAATTTTTAATTTTTAATTTTTAATTTTTAATTTTTAATTTTTAATTTTTAATTTTTAATTTTTAATTTTTAATTTTTAATTTTTAATTTTTAATTTTTAATTTTTAATTTTTAATTTTTAATTTTTAATTTTTAATTTTTAATTTTTAATTTTTAATTTTTAATTTTTAATTTTTAATTTTTAATTTTTAATTTTTAATTTTTAATTTTTAATTTTTAATTTTTAATTTTGAATTTTTAATTTTTAATTTTTAATTTTCAATTTTTAATTTTTCATTTTTCATTTTTAATTTTTAATTTTTAATTTTTAATTTTTAATGTTTAATTTTTAATTTTTAGTTTTTAATATTTAACTTTTATTTTTATTTTTTTATTTTTTATTTTTATTAATTTTAAATTTTTAATATTTAATTTTTAATATTTAATTTTAACGATAAAAAAATATGTGCTAAAATTTGCTTAGGCCAATGTGACACATGCAGTATTAATACGCACACAACTGCAATGATTTCAACAATAAGAATAATTACAACATATACAACATATCTTAAGAAAAACAACAAAAAAATTTTATTTTTTCAAGAGTTTTTTCAAAGTTTCATTCATAACTCGTGACCCCTTTGACCAATTTTGACAATTTTAAATAGCACTTTCTTTGGGATGTTAATAAACGATTTTATACAAAAACGAACGGATTAGCTTAGATATTGATATTAGATATTCATCGCTAAATCAACTTCCCTTATTATAATGATCAAGAAAATATATGGTTTTGGGGCCTCCGGAATTTATTTCGATGCTTTGAATGACAACTGCCACTGAGGTGTGGAAGGTATAAAAATTACTTATTTCTGCCCGAAAAAAATTATTTAAAAATAACTTTTAGTTTGTGACTTCAATCAATCAATCGATTGTGATCAACCGATTTAATAAAAATTAATACAAAATTGTTATCAATATAATAATATTAATTTACAATTAGTTTGTGATCATCTTTTAGGAATGTCCAATTAATTGAAAAACATACATTTTTTATAAACAATAAAATTATGCAAGTCCTGGATTCGAATCTTTATAAAAAATCTCTATTCTATATCAAAAATCAAAGTTAAATAAGATTTGATGATTGTCCGTCTTCTTTAAATTATTTAACCGATTTTATAATTTCCAATCAATTTAAATCGAAAAGGAAAAAAATAAATTAAATATTTTGGGGGATAACAAAATCAATTAGATTTATGCGAAGCTAGCGCCATCTTAAAGCTTTACAGATCTAGTGAGGCAGCCAGTAAGCCAGTGATGGCGAAAATATTACATACTGTAGGTGACAATAGATTGGAAACTTTTACAAAATTCATAATTTGCCAATTTTAAATTATTAAAAAACAATTTCCGAAAATTATATATTTTTTGCAAAATCACTCTTTGGCGTGTTCTCTATCGAAAGATAACAAATTTGTTACAAAAAATAAAATTAAATAGAAAAGATAAACGCGGGAAAAAAATTATTTTATTACTGATGACAACGCAGGGTGTTGTGATTGACGCGATAAGTTATTGGGAGTACCTAAAGAGGTCATTAACAATCTGAAACTAATAATCTGTGCCCGAAGTGTTTTCCGACGAGCAATTTAGGCTGATCTTGGTTATTATCGTCCTGTGAGGAAACCACTGATATCAGAGTAAAGCGTCTGGCTGGCATAAATTTTGCTAAAGAGCACATGGACTGGTCAACATAGAATTGGAATACTGTTACCTGCTCCGAAGAGTCCAAGTTGAATTTAAGTTGATGAAAGAACGTTTGTACGATGACAAAAGGAAAAAAGACTAGACCCAAAATATACAACTAAGGCCCAGTTTTTGAGATGTCAGTTAAACTTAGTTTAGTTAAACCGAGAATTAATTTTTTCAGACATGTCCAAATTCATAAAGGAATTGATGAATAAATTCTGGGTTTAACAAAACTAGGTTTAACTGATATCTTAAAAACTGGGTCTAAAACTGTTGAGTTTGGCGAAGGAAATATTATGGTATGGGGTTGCTTTCAGTGCCAAGGATAAAGTCCAATTCATGTAGAAAAAGATACTTTAACTGGATACAGGCAGAGTATGCCCCTGTAGGAAAATATGCCCCTGGTCTGAAAGTTCCAACATGAGAATGACCCAAACCCCATCTACAAAGTTGTAACTGAATGGCTACAATCTAATGCAGTTGGTGTTTTTGAATGGCCAGCCCCATCACCAGATCTCAATCACATAGAAAATATATCTAGATCGAAAAATACGGATACGTTAATTCAGAGTGGCAAAAAATTTCACTGGATGGTAGGTTTTCATTGTTTTGTCAACAATATAAAAATGAATATTTTTTAGTTTTATTTTTTTCTGAAGTTAAGCTATTTTATGTTATGATTTTTTTATGATCCAATATTTAATTTTTAATTTTTAATTTTTAATTTTTAATTTTAATTTTTAATTTTAACTTTTAATTTTTAATTTTTAATTTTTAACTTTTAACTTTTAATTTTTAATTTTTAATTTTTAATTTTTAATTTTTAATTTTTAATTTTTAATTTTTAATTTTTAATTTTTAATTTTTAATTTTTAATTTTTAATTTTTAATTTTTAATTTTTAATTTTTAATTTTTAATTTTTAATTTTTAATTTTTAATTTTTAATTTTTAATTTTTAATTTTTAATTTTTAATTTTTAATTTTTAATTTTTAATTTTTAATTTTTAATTTTTAATTTTTAATTTTTAATTTTTAATTTTTAATTTTTAATTTTTAATTTTTAATTTTTAATTTTTAATTTTTAATTTTTAATTTTTAATTTTTAATTTTTAATTTTTAATTTTTAATTTTTAATTTTTAATTTTTAATTTTTAATTTTTAATTTTTAATTTTTAATTTTTAATTTTTAATTTTTAATTTTTAATTTTTAATTTTTAATTTTTAATTTTTAATTTTTAATTTTTAATTTTTAATTTTTAATTTTTAATTTTTAATTTTTAATTTTTAATTTTTAATTTTTAATTTTTAATTTTTAATTTTTAATTTTTAATTTTTAATTTTTAATTTTTAATTTTTAATTTTTAATTTTTAATTTTTAATTTTTAATTTTTAATTTTTAATTTTTAATTTTTAATTTTTAATTTCTAATTTTTAATTTTCAATTTTTAATTTTTAATTTTTCATTTTTAATTTTTCATTTTTAATTTTTAATTTTTAATGTTTAATTTTTAATGTTTAATTTTTAATTTTTAATTTTAAATTTTTAATTTTTAATTTTTAATTTTTAATTTTTAATTTTTAATTTTTAGTTTTAAATTTTTAATTTTTAATTTTTAATTTTTAATTTTTAATTTTTAGTTTTTAATATTTAACTTTTATTTTAATTTTTTTTATTTTTTATTTTTATTTTTATTAATTTTAAATTTTTAATATTTAATTTTTAATATTTAATTTTAACGATAAAAAAATATGTGGTAAAATTTGCTTAGGCCAATGTGACACATGCAGTATTAATACGCACACAACTGCAATGATTTCAACAATAAGAATAATTACAACATATACAACATATCTTAAGAAAAACAACAAAAAAAATTTATTTTTTCAAGAGTTTTTTCAAAGTTTCATTCATAACTCGTGACCCCTTTGACCAATTTTGACAATTTTAAATAGCACCTTCTTTGGGATGTTAATAAACGATTTTATACAAAAACGGTTTAGCTTAGATATTGATATTAGATATTCATCGCTAAATCAACTTCCCTTATTACAATGATCAAGAAAATATATGGTTTTGGGGCCTCCGGAATTTATTTCGATGCTTTGAATGACAACTGCCACTGAGGTGTGGAAGGTATAAAAATTACTTATTTCTGCCCGAAAAAATTATTTAAAAATAACTTTTAGTTTGTGACTTCAATCAATCGATATTGTGATCAACCGATTTAATAAAAATTAATACAAAATTGTTATCAATATAATAATATTAATTTACAATTAGTTTGTGATCATCTTTTAGGAATGTCCAATTAATTGAAAAACATAAATTTTTTATAAACAATAAAATTATGCAAGTCCTGGATTCGAATCTTTATAAAAAATCTCTATTCTATATCAAAAATCAAAGTTAAATAAGATTTGATGATTGTCCGTCTTCTTTAAATTATTTAACCGATTTTATAATTTCCAATCAATTTAAATCGAAAAGGAAAAAAATAAATTAAATATTTTGGGGGATAACAAAATCAATTAGATTTATGCGAAGCTAGCGCCATCTTAAAGCTTTACAGATCTAGTGAGGCAGCCAGTAAGCCAGTGATGGCGAAAATATTACATACTGTAGGTGACAATACATTGGAAACTTTTACAAAATTCATAATTTGCCAATTTTAAATTATTAAAAAACAATTTCCGAAAATTATATCTTTTTTGCAAAATCACTCTTTGGCGTGTTCTCTATCGAAAGATAACAAATTTGTTACAAAAAATAAAATTAAATAGAATAGATAAACGCGGGAAAAAATTATTTTATTACTGATGACAACGCAGGGTGTTGTGATTGACGCGATAAGTTATTGGGAGTACCTAAAGAGGTCATTAACAATCTGAAACTAATAATCTGTGCCCGAAGTGTTTTCCGACGAGCAATTTAGGCTGATCTTGGTTATTATCGTCCTGTGAGGAAACCACTGATATCAGAGTAAAGCGTCTGGCTGGCATAAATTTTGCTAAAGAGCACATGGACTGGTCAACATAGAATTGGAATACTGTTACCTGCTCCGAAGAGTCCAAGTTGAATTTAAATTGATGAAAGAACGTTTGTACGATGACAAAAGGAAAAAAGACTAGACCCAAAATATACAACTAAAACTGTTGAGTTTGGCGAAGGAAATATTATGGTATGGGGTTGCATTCAGTGCCAAGGATAAAGTCCAATTTATGTAGAAAAAGATACTTTAACTGGATACAGGCAGAGTATGCCCCTGTAGGAAAATATGCCCCTGGTCTGAAAGTTCCAACATGAGAATGACCCAAACCCCATCTACAAAGTTGTAACTGAATGGCTACAATCTAATGCAGTTAGTGTTTTTGAATGGCCAGCCCAATCACCAGATCTCAATCACATAGAAAATATATCTAGATCGAAAAATACGGATACGTTAATTCAGAGTGGCAAAAAATTTCACTGGATGGTAGGTTTTCATTGTTTTGTCAACAATATAAAAATGAATATTTTTTAGTTTTATTTTTTTCTGAAGTTAAGCTATTTTATGTTATGATTTTTTTATGATCCAATATTTTGGTATTGACCGTTCATGTCGTCAAAAATTTATTTTGTAAAAAGTTTCCATTGTATCTGTCTTATGGCGTTTTCTTTTCTGAAAAAAAAAAATGTTACACTTTATAATGTTACATTTTTATAATGTTTGCCTCACACATTAAAGATGTTGCATTTTTAATGGTCAGAATAGAACATAAAATTACAACTATGCAACACTTTTTTAATGAACAGCTGATTTTGTTGACATTTTTATTCTTGGACACCAAAAAGGAAAAATTAAAATTAAAAAAAAACATTGATATTTTCCATATTAATAATTTATTTTAAACAAGACAATAAAAATTTCACTTTTCCTTATTTTTTTTTTTTTTTTTTTTTTTTTTTTTTTTTGTTTCTTTACACAAATACATATTTATAAACAACACAAATGTCAGCTGTTTTATCGTGTTACATTTTTAGAAAAGAACGCGTTACCCTTTCGGAAGGTTGACATTTTTTTAGAAAATAACACAAAAAGAGAAAAAAAAAAGTGCGAAGTGGGAAAAACATGTAACATTTTTGCCAGAAAAGAAAACGCCATTAAATTTGGTTGACTTTAGAAAATGTAAGTGACCTCATTTAATATGGTCATTAAAGATCTATAAGTAGCAGTAGATTCCAAAAAAGGTCGAAAACAAAAGCAACAGAATATAAATTTTAATTTTAATGGATTACGAAACATTCGCCGAATATGTACAGTAGCGAGTCCCGTAAAACTTCTTTTTGATTTAGTAAGTAAGTAATACGCCTCTAAATATGCATATTGAATGGTTGAATACGGGAAAATACAATTTCGAAAATAAAATTGAAAAATGTCTTAAAACCTGTATCAACTTTTGAGAGATGCTGTAATGGTCAAAAATTTCTCAACTAAAATTTTATATATATCTATAATATTAATAGGCTGGGCGATTTCTTGTGACCGATGTTTTATTCTACCGTTTCATCCCGATTTTGACCAAACGTATATTATTTGAAAGGTATCTCTTTTTCGCCGTTTTGTAGATTTACAGATTTCTTAATTTTTTTCCTTTAATTAGTGTAAATTGCATTTAAAGTTGCTACTAACACATACATAAAATTATACAATGCTATGTGTGTGTTTATTAAATTTGTTAATATGTTTGTTAATGAGTTTGTTATCTTCATTCACAATAATAATAAACCATAAAAGTGTTGGTTTGTGAATTGGCTAAGTTGAAAAATAAAGCTGCCTTAGAAATTGCACTCGAATTTCAAGCGCTGGAATCTGCTAGTCTATATTGATAGGTAAGGCAATTTCTTGTGACCGATGATTTGTTCCACTATTTTCTCCCGATTTTGCCAAATTTATCTTATTTGAATGGTATTTCTTTTTAGCTGTCCACCAGATTTACAGATTTTTAAATTTTTACATTTTTTTGGAGTAAACTGCATTTAAAGTTGCTACCAACACATACATAAAATTATACAATGCTATGTGCGTGTTTATTAAATTTTGAGTTGAGTTTGTTATCTTCATTCACAATAATAATTGTGTTGAATTGAAAAATAATTTTGGACATAAGCTAATAATTGGACATAAACCAATAACGACAATAATCGATATTTAAAAATTGTTGAATTGTGAATTGGCTAAAATTGATTAGCATACCTTTAGGGTCTTTATTAAATGAAAAAATAAATTTTTTTAGAATTTGCCCTCGAAATTCGAGGGCTGGGATCTGCTAGTTTCTTAAAATGAGCTCTACATTACGAAAGTATAGAACCCAAAAAAAAATCTATTTTTTTTTTTGACAAAATACATTACGATTGTGAACTAAATGCAAATAAAAAGAATTGGTTAGGATTGATTTCCGGGAAAACTAGGTAGCCTGCAAGCAAAGCTATATTCCAAAACACTTTTCTATTCACTTCTACGTTAAAAATTCCTGTAATTTATTTTATCAGGTAATATCAAAAAACATTAATCCAGGCACATTAAAGTTTATAATCTCCAGAATCTAAAACTCTTTATTTCAAATATATCCAGTCATGACTGCGGAAATAGCTTAAGTACCAAAATCAAAATTTTACAGAAGAAAATTCTTTATACACACAAAGAATGTGCAATTAAGCAAACTGATATTGCTTTTGATGAAATTCGTTGTAATTGCTTTAATTTCATCAAAAAACGTAAATCGAATATCATGTAACTTTAGCTATTTTCGTGGTCATGACTCCATATACTGATCCATTTTCAAGAAAATGTGATTTCTGACCAACATATTATTTTGATTGGATACGATTTTTCGGTATAAACTAGGAATGGTTTTAAAATTAGCGATGTAAAAATATTTTTTTTAAATACCCGAAAAATTTCATTGCTTTCTTTAAAAAATAAAAAAGAAAAAATAAGTAAGAAAATTAAAGTCGGTCGAGACCGACTATACGTTACCCTATACCATACGTTTAGAGACCCTATCTCTTAGGCTCAACTAACTGGACATAGAAAATAAGCATAACCGAAATTTGAGTGGGATTTTTAATAATTTTTTTGGCTGCAGATATGAAAAAGTTCATATTGGATGCTATATCTTTATGGGGACTAGGCCCAAAAATGGACCGATCCTGACCATGTTTGGTAAAGTCTCTTGTATTTTGCAAAAATATATACAAACAAAATTTGAGAAGAATCTGTGCAATATTTTTGTTTTTGATAGATTTAAGTGAAGATCGGTAAGCAGCTCTATATGGGGCCTATGACTAAGAGTTGTCCCATAGGGATCGTTTTTGGACTACTCATTAATGGATGTAATAAACACATACAAACCCAATTTGAGTAAGATCTGTATGACAATTTGGATCTTATGGCAATTTATGTCGATTTCATAGGGGTCATTTGTATGGGGGCTAGGTCTGAACATGGACCGATTCTCACCAATAAAAGCCGATAAAAGCTTATATACCAAATTTCATCAAAATATATTCATATTTGCGACCTGCAGTTTGATTACAAGGTTTACATGGACACAAAGACGGACGGACGGTCGGACGGACGGACGGACATCGTTAAATCGAATCAGATAGTGATTCTGATTCGATCGGAATAATAAAAGATGGGTCTAGGTCAAATATTTTTTGTAGTTACAAACAGCATAGTGGTATAGAGTATAAAAATTGTGAGCTATTTCACAATGACCTTTCTTGTTCTCATCCTTTCACAAGGGCGCTTCTTATATCGAATGTCGATTTTTGATCTTTCCGATTTACTAATTTTTTACTCTACGAAGGTATTTCACAATGCCGTTCCTTGAATCACAACCTCTTTTTGCATGCTTTTATTTAATAACTCTTCCTTTATTTTAAGGCGGATTTTTGCATTTTCACTACCTTTCCGGCTTGATACAGCTCTGAACTTTTTTGCAATTATATTAAAATGGATGGCCACGCCTTATTTGGTTTGATCATTATATTTTGCGGTTTAGATGTCTTCCATTTTTTTTTCTTACTTGTTCATAACCAAAAACAGTCTCGTCAGGCGTTAGAAATTACTTAAAATTTCACCTTCCGTTAAAAATTCAGAATCTTTAATAAAAACAATCATAATTTCAGAGCTCTCCGAAATATATTCGCTTAATGTATTTCTATAGCTACAGTATTTATTTTAATCAGACTCACTTATATTCGAAAAAACTCATGCCAAAATTAAAATCGAATAGGATAACGAAAATCCTTGCTTTTAAATAATTGTTGCACTTCTCTCCGATGTCTAATTTTTATGGTTGACCAACTTCAAATATGGCACAAGACTATTTTAAAAAGCGTGCTTTCTGCTACAAATTTCGTTAGATCTCGCGAATTACACCACTGCAAATGTTATAATCGATGTTTTAAAAATAGAAAATATAAATCATTGTCGCAAGATTATTTCATTCTTTGATAAATAAAACAAAAAAAAAAAAAAAGAAATGACAAAATAGAAAACACTGCAGAACCAAACAGTTTAAGGGTCGGAATGTACACTGAATTGCAGGCAAGCAACTTACTTGGTAACAAACGCCCATCCAATAGACGAGGAAACCACAGTATGGAAAATTACAAATGAAAACGACGACTACAAGTCTAAGTTGCAATTTCACGTTTGACTTTGTGGCTGTAATTGTAGTTGTTGTTGCCAGCGCTGCTACTCTCCCCTTCGATCGTTTATTTTTTTAATCACAATTTGATCGTCCGACTATCCTAAGTATGAGACATTTTTTGTATTCGTCAACGCAGTTTTTCAATGAGTTTCTAATTAGTATTTATTGTAACTTTTGAGTTTCTTTATTTATATAAATTTAATATAAATAAAGAGGCCTGTCCGCAAAAGCCTTTTTTCTAATTTATTTCATAAGAAGTTTTTATAATGAAATTGCACATACAGTGGACAATAAAAGTGAAACCCAAGAAAACCAGAAAAAGCACATTCTTCAAAAGACTCATCACCTTAACTTCAAATGTCACACGAATTAAATTTATTTTTAAGAATTAATTCCAAAGCTTACCAACTTAGGCACAATCTTACTTTCTAAGGCTTTCATACTTAAATATTTAATTAGTTCTCACGTAAATCATTAAATTTTTGAACCAAAAAAATTTATATTTTGATGTGTAAACATCTATGCGCTCAGGGGGGTAAAAATCTATTTCACAATAAAATCACAAAAACAGCGTAAGGGAAAATCGGTGTGAGGTATATGTAAGTGTATTGGTGCAAAGATTATAATTTAAATTTATTTAGCTGATTCAACAACCAACAGAAAGCGCCATGAATGTATAGCAAACAACTGCAACCATCAAGTATAAAATAGCAGTTGCTTGCTATACATAGATGGTGCTTACTGTTTGATTTTAATTGATGTGTAAATAGATGTTTACACATCTCCGCTGTGATCGGACTCACATAGTTCTTTTTTATCCTATACCACCCTGTGGTCGTTATATAATAAGTTAGTGCTGATGTTTGTGACTACCAAAAATGTCTGACTACCTTTTATTATACCGAACGACTTAGAATAATTTTCTGAGTCGATTTAGCAATATCCGTCCGTCCGTCCGTCTGTCTGTCCAATATTGTAATAAAAATACAGGTCGCAAATATGAATATATTTAGATGAAATTTTGTCGGAAATAGCATGAAAGGTATTGGAATTGGTGAAGATCGATTTTTGTTCAGAGCGAGACCCTATGCAAATAACCCGTATGAGATCGGTTTAAATTGACCAAGATTCAAATTATCATATAGAGATCGGACAAATTTACCTATAAATCAGTAGTAAAAAATTAACACTGTAGGATCATTCTTAGACATGGACCCCATATAAATCTGCTTCCTTATTTGTTTAATTTAAATCTATCACAATGAAACTTCCTTTTCAATGGATTATCAGACGATTATGAAATTAATATACTCATTCTTAGGAAATGAATTTAGGAATGTATGTATTTCAATGTAGAATTAAAACTTTTTGAAGCATAATTAAATTTTTGAGGTATTAAATTGAATTGAGTGAAAGTCCCGAATACAATTAGATTTCTTATAATTTAATATTATTTGTGATTGACCATTTGTTGATTTATTATTTGGACCCAGTATACTTTTGTGTAATTAAAAGTAATAATAATAAAACAATATCGTATCAATAAAGCTACGTTAATGTGTGCATTTGCAATAAAACAAAAAAGTACAGGACGAAGTCGCTAAAGTGAATTACCGAAGAGCCATCAATTATTTTTAAATCATAAATGTTTTTAGCTTCTTTATTGTGCAATCCATAATTGTTCAAATTATAAATCTTTAAAAAAAAAGCTCATAGAATATTCGAGATTTTAAAGCATGTGAAAAACGTGAAACT
This sequence comes from Cordilura impudica, assembly GCA_963682025.1. Lineage (NCBI taxonomy): Eukaryota > Metazoa > Arthropoda > Insecta > Diptera > Scathophagidae > Cordilura > Cordilura impudica. The sequence continues at coordinate 41,149,537 of OY821518.1, read as the reverse complement.
CAATATTTTCATTCTGACATTTGAATAGCTTAATGAAATCTTTTTCACAAAATCAATAAAAAGTTTCATAATATGATTTTATAATTTTTTATAAACAAAACAATTAAATTTTTAATTAAATGCTATGGGTGAGAAAATAAATAAATAATAAATTTTACCAAAACTGTTATTGGCTAAATTCTGATTTTATGGAAAAATGTACGAAGGGAAGGTTGCCTTTAAAGTTTAAAGTTTTTAAAGTCACATATTCTAAGAACATTTTGTAATACGAGTATGGTACGCCGAAATAATGTGGACCCTATATTTTATTTTATAAGTTTTCCGCAAAAGTAGAATGGAAATTCTACTAATTCAGCGTATATTTCTATCCTAATATTTTACTTAATACCGTTTAAAGGGAAAAGATACATATAAATATTTAATAAAATCGTGTACGAAAAATCTGGGGTACCTAAAAATTCTTCGAAAGCGGAATACTTTATGTGGATAGTGACGAAAATGGCTTCCGTTGAATAAAGATAAAAATACCATCTGAGCAGCGTACTTCTGGAAACATTAAAATATATTGTTGCCATCTTAAACCCGAATTCATAATTTTTAAAAACTTTTAACAAATTTTAGAATGCCTAGAATTGTCAAAATGCTTCACGATTTACTAACAACTAACTGTTACGATTTTCATAATTGAACATATTGTGTTAACAAAAATCGACTGGTCAAGCAATCATTAATTTTCCACATTTAGGTCCACATTACCCACATATTCCACAATACCCCAACTTACTCTATTGTTTATATTATTTACTATGACCGTATAAAAACAATTTTTCCGATTTCTTAGCGTTGCGTTTTCTGCATGCGATTTTGACAGTAAAAAACGCAGTGCTTCTCTGAAACGTTCAAAACTCATTAACTTTATAACAAAAAAAACGTATGGTTTTATATTTCAATATGAATTTTTCAAAAAGAAGAATAGAGGAAAAAATTAATAAAGTTGTCAATTAATAAAATTGTTATTTTTTTTAATATGAAAAAAAAATTATTCAAACGAATAAATATCGAGGTAGTTACAATCGAAAAACGACAAAACTACTTAAAATACACACAGAAAAAATATTTGCCAACCGAATTGGTCTTAAGTTGAACAACTGTATTTTCGATCGTATCAACAGAAATTTAATATCATCTGCAAATTTTCTATTATGATAAAATATTTATTGTTAAGGCAATAGAATTGTAATCATCTTGAACCCGAAAATCGGTTATTAGCATTATCGCAATTCGGTTGGTAATAAATTCGGTAGCCACAATGAATCTGTTTTCTGTGTGTATAAACAAAAAATGACAGTTATTGCCGTCACCGTCGTTTGCCGCATTACGTTTTTTTTTCGCAGCGGTAAAACGCAACGCAGAACGCAAAACGCATTGTGTTTACACTCTGCCTTAAAAATTAATTTTTACACTCTGCCCTGTGGTTACATATTGTGTTTACACTGTGACATTAACGAAAGACTATGATTTCAGGTTCCATTGTTAATTTTTCAAAAAGAAAAAGGAGAAAAATTTTTATAAAATTGTTAATTAATACATAAAATATAAATTTTTTTTAATATGGAAAAATTAATTGAAACGAATAAATTTCAAGGTAGTTACAAACGAAAAATTCCTAAAACTACTTAAAATGTAAACAATTATTGCCGCTGCCGTAGCCCGTACAACGCAGAACCCAAAAGGCATTAATTTTCTAAAAAAAAAAAAAAAAACTATAACATGAGTTTCGACAAAAAAAATTATAACATACATTTCCACTTCTAAAAGTTTAATTAATTAATATTATTAAACTGTTAATATTATTAAACTGATGAAATATGTTTTTAATATATTATTAGAGGACCCCTGCTGCTGCGCAGCATTATATTATATTATATTAATTTTTATAATATAATACCATAATTTGCTAAGAGAAGTTAACGTACAGTAATGCCAAAATATGCCAAGAGAAGTTAACGTAGAGTAAAAGTAAAGTTGATTGTCCACGCATAACTTTCCTCAAACCCAACGAATTTGCCAAGAGAAGTTAACGTACAGTAATGCCAAAATATGCCAAGATAAGTTAACGTACAGTAAAAGTAAAGTTGATTCTCCACGCATAACTTTCCTCAAACCCAACGAATTTAAGCAGTTAATAGCTCAAAAGAAGAAGCTTGATCCACTGAGTGTTCTTAGAACTATATCAACAGCCTATGTTAATTAGAACTCTAGTTATAGAGGTTTGAGAGAAGAAAAATATTGAAAAAATCTTGAATGCAAAGTTTATTCATAAATTCTTTTAATATATAAGATATATAAGATATATACATATCTAATAATTATTTCACTTTAAAATAAATTATGAAGGAAAGGTATTATAAGAATTTTTAATCAAAATCCGAAACGGGCTGTCGAAACAATCGCTTATGAGGCAAAAATTTCTCGGCAAATGGTTTAGAGTAAATAAAAGTTTTTGACTTAAATTGAATGAAATCGATATAGGTCGTATATGGGGCTCCACACAAAATCAGCTCTGAATATTTTCGGCTATTTTAAATATGGGAAAGTCAGATTTGTCGATTTGTGCAAAAAAAAAAAGGTGAAAAAAATCCACAAAAATGCACGAAAATAAAAGTGAAAAATGAATTTCCCGATCCAAAAACACCCCGGTATACAAATTTTCAATATTTTTTTTTTACATATGAATGAGTATTATGGAAAATATCATGAACATATCTTCATCGAAATTTTGGCAGGCTCGAAAATGATTTTAGAGGTATGGTTCCTTGGGCAAATATACTTGTTATGGCCAATAGTACCAGAATTGCGATAAACCCATGGAAATTTTTTCCGCTCCCTACAATTTGACTCACCCTAATATATATAAGGATGTCCATAACAAAACGCAATAATTCCACTTTTTAAGTTTTTAGTTTTTTTTTTGACTAAATCCGGTTCTACATATTAAAATCTATGTGCCCATTGTTATAAATCATACTTAAGTTCAATAATTTTTATGTAACTGACTACCAAAAATAATTATTTAGACCAAAATGAAACAATCCCAATATATATTCTACTGACTTAAATTAATTTAATTTAAGAAAAAATTATTACTATTAAAAATCCAACAATAAAATTTAAGAAAGTAAGTAAGTACTCCACTATTTCCTTCAAAATCTTAGGGAATTCAAATCTTTTTTCTTGCTGTGCTAAAGGAGATTTCCCGTATTTAATTGATTTAAATGTGTGGACAACAAAGATAATCTATTCACGAGCGTTCCCACAAAGCAGAAGGTTGTGTAAGTAAATGAGCCCGAAATAAATGCAAAAGATAAGCAGCTATCACATGACCAAAAAGTCTAATAACGCATTGGTAACTCAAGGAGTCTCTTATCGCAAAATTGCTAAGAGATTAGGTTGCTCTCATTCTGTCCGTTTAAACAATCCTAGAACAATGTAGAACAATCTTCAAAAAATTTTATTTCCTAAAATGGGGGGGGCAAACTTCGCAGTCGTGGAAAAAATGTTTTTCGTTCTCATTTGCGTACGTTACGGTTTGCGACATATCTATTTTGGAACAATGTTTAGAACAACTAGAACAACCTAGAACAACCGCCAAATTTTTTTTTCCAAAAGTGGGGGGGGGTCAAAGCTTAAAATTCGTTTTTTTCGATTTACCGGTACATATTACATTTTAGAAACTCATCGTTTTGGAACATTGTAGAACAATCCTAGAACAATTCAGAACAATCTTCAAAAAATTGTATGTCCAAAAATGGGGGGGCTAACTTCGCACACTTTACTAACACATACATAAAATTATGCAATGCTACGTGTGTGTTTATTAAATTTGTTAATGTGTTTGTAATAAAAATGAGTATGTTTTTTTGTGTTGATTTGTGAATTGGCTATAATTGATTAGCATACCTTTAGGGTCTTTATTTAATGAAAAAATAAAATTTCCTAGAATTTGCACTCGAATTTCGAAGGCTGGAATCTGCTAGTTTTATTTATTCCCTCTTAAATATTAAATTACATGCAGGGCATAAATATAAATTATCGTTTCCTCGAGAAAGTATTCGAAGATTTCGGAATTCCGCATCTGGCTTGACCGGAAAACTCTCCCGTCTTAAACCCAATAGAACACTTATGGCATATAATGAAAACAATTTTTGATCAAAAGCCTGAGAACAAAAAAAATTAGTGCCAGCTTTACAACACGTATGGTACAACGTAATTAGCAAATGAACTCTGAAGATCCTTGTTGATTCCATGCCATCAAGGATAATGGTTGTTATAAAGGCTAAAGGAGGATCAACATCGTACTAGTAATTAATATTAATTTTAATTAATTATTATTAATTAATTCAATTAATGTTATAAAAATGTTTATTTTTCCTTATATCAATGTTTTTCGTCAAAAGTAACGTATATGCAACTTCCAGGAATACATGTCTTAGTTTCTCACAATTTTCTTTAAATGACATAAACTATAATTTCTTAAGCGCAAATCTTTGGAGTTGTAAGGTTTTCATGACCGCTGGTCGTATAGCTATAAATTTCTTAAAATTGTGAAATTATTTCGCTTCTGCCTCAGATATATTTAATTAGGAATGAGCTATTTGTCCAGTCATATTTTTATGGACGTTTAAGCCAATCTATACTGTACTTTTTTTATTGCTGTAAAGCAACAAAAAAAATCTATACTTGTATGCAGAATGGTTATAAAAGTGACTCACCATTTAGAACACAAGAACTACATCAAATTCAAACGAATACATCAAACATCACCTTCAGAATTCAATCACATTTAACACATTTTTTTAAGACACGAGTAGAGCAAAAATCAAACAAAAAGAAACTTTTAGTGTACAAACAACGACAAGTATGTGAAATTATATTTAATTATAATTAGATTTGTACTAACTGTTCTAGCTAGACAGTACGGCGGCAACGACAACGACGAACAACACTTGCGGTTTATACTTAAAAATTATATTTTTGTTTGAATGATTTTCTAATAGCTGGTGGTGTTGTTGTTGTTGGTGGTGGTCTGATGAAAATTTAAACGTCAATAAAAAAAAATATTAAAAATGTAACCTAGCGATATAAGACTCCATTGTATATTTATGAATTATTTATATGTATTCCGTATTGTTTAGTTAATAATAATGTGATAACGTTTAAAAAACAAGAAATGAATACATATTTTTAGTATATGATATATACTCGTACAGTAATAAACACAAAAATGATAATGATATAATGCTAAATGAAAGAAGCAGAAGACCGCCTTCAATGAAGAGCAGGAAAACAAATACCAAATAAGTGCAAAGGTGTTTAGTTTTTTTTGTACTTTATGGCTACTATAAGAAGCTAAATTTATTGTTGCACGTTCAACATTGCACGTCCCAACGCCATTGATTAAAAATTAATAAGTTAATAATTGTCATTAACATCTTATTAAATAGTAAGATGAAATTTTTTATCAATGTAGAATACAGTAATATGTATATTGTGGGCTAAATATCTTAACACAAACTTTAGTTAATAACAAATAGAAGCAGAGCCCAGTGCAAATTCAAGGATTTTTTTTTTTGTATTTAATAAATAATTTTATAAGAGCCTAAAGGTGTATAATAATCAATTTTAGCCAATTCACAATTCAACATTTTTTAAATAAAATTCATTAAATTTCATTATAAATATTTGTTGAGCACACAGAAGATATATAAATGGGTTTGTTAATAAATAATTTTTAAAGAGTCTAAACGTATGCTAATCAATTTTAGCCAATTCACAATTCAACACAGGGCTTTTGATATTTAAAATAAACACACACAGTATGTGTTTTTCAAAATGTACTGTTCTTTTTTTAATGTTCTGTTTTATCCTGTATAATGAAAATTTTATTAACAGTTCACTTAAACTTGATTTCGTGATGATAAATTGCAAAAAATATATATATCTATTTATATTATAAAAATAAAACTGACAACGCTTTACAAAACTTGCCATCAGGTGTGTTTAATATTTATACGGAATCTGAAGGTAAGAAAAGAACAGCTCTATATCACCGTGAATAAATGTGATTTTACCATTCCTGTTGTGTGCGTAGCAAAGCAGGTAAATTAGTTGCAATAAAATTTAAATTATTCTGAGAATTATTATTTTGTGTGTTATTTTATTAGATTCATGGCGCCCAGAAGAAAATGTTTGTTCAATGTAGCGCTGCAAAAGGAGTTGCAATGCATAATAGAAACAACAGACTCCAGTGTCGTAAAATGTGTCAAGTGTTTGTCAGTTTTTTCCATAGGAAATGGCGGGAGATTAGATATTCAGCAGCATTTGAAAAGTGTAAAGCACAAACGCATGGATCTTTCTGCATCATGTAATAAAAAAATGATTTCATTCTACTCATCTAAAACGTTTGATGATGATAGCAAAATTACATAAATTAACGAAGGAACATAGGCGTACCACACGTTTCAACACAGCCACTCTTTTCGCTCAAACGATTGCACGTCTAAACTTATCAAAAATTGTTTTGATGAAAAATATTCATGTGCCCGAACTAAATGCGAATCTATTGTTTGCACTGTGTTAGCACCCAACGCCATAAAAATATTGGAAGAGGATTTGAAAACTGTACACTTTGGTTCAATATTTTCTGACTGCTCAAACAACGGAAGTACAAAAGTGTGCCCGATTCTTGTACGATATTTCACACTGCAAAAAGGAGTGCAAGTAAAAATTCTAGAAGTTGATGAACTGAATGGAGAAACGTCGGATATTTTAAGTAAATATATTTTGAATTTGTTGAACAAATTTGACTTGAAAAGCAAATTGCTAGCATTGTGTGCAGATAACACAAACTGTAATTTTGGCGGTGCAGCCAGGCGGGATAAAAATAATCTTTTCACAAAAGTTCAACAGTCTATTGGTAAGACATTAATTGGTGTAAACTGTGCTGCCCATATAATAAATAATTGTGTCCAATCTTGTGTGGAATGCCTTCCAATCGACATTGAAATGGTTGTCGTAAAAATATATTGATTTTTTTATATTTATACAGTCCGCGTGGCAGAATTTGAAGAGCTTTGTGAAAGTGTAAATATGCAATATTGTAAACTTTTTAGCACAACCAAGGTGTCGAACTGTTTTAAAAAATTTTTTTAGTAATCCTTGTGCTGAAATTTGGCTTCAATTTGGGCATTGCAAAGCTTCTAATTTTCACAATTATATTTTAAAAATTGAATCACAGAAAATTTCAATGGTAGAAACCGCTTTCCTCATAAACGAGCTCAAAAACAAAATCATAGCACGTAAAGAAAATTTTGTTCCCTTTGAATTCAAAAAATCGATTGCTGCACTGAACCAAAAAGGTCACATTGATTTACATGAATTTCAATCGCATATAAAAATTTTTTATACTAATTGTCTTGACTACCTAAGCCAGTGGGACACCGCATTCGTGGAGGTTCTGGTTTTAAAATGCATTCTTCTTCGTAGAGCACCCTTATGGGATGAAGTTGAAAAATGTTTTTCATTTATTTTGGAAAAAAGGAATGATCTAAATATAGAAGATAGTAAATTGTTTGATGAGTTTGCCTGCATAAAAAACTATGCAAATTCGGAAAAGATCAAAGAATGGGAAGAGAAAGAAATATGTGTAGAGGAAAGATGGATAGAAATCTTTAAACATTTTGGAGAAAATGATATATCTTTTACAAATAATTACAAAATTGTGCAGTTTAGCTTGTGTTTGCCAGGATCTAATGCTCCAACTGAAAGGGGTTTTTCATTGTTAAATAATATTTGGACAAGCGGAAAAAAATATTATGAAATTAGAAACAATGAAATCAATTTTAATTACAAAATGTAATTATAACTTAAGTTGCTTAGAATTTAAAGCGTATTTAAAAAATAATAATTTAATCAAAAAAATATCTTCCGCTGAGAAATACGTATAAAACCAAAGATTGTAATACATCTAAATGAAACTTGCTTTAAATTGTTTTTTTTATTAATGTATGTATGTTGAAATTTTTATGTTTCCTTTTTTTTTTTTTTTTTGATTATTACTAAGTATGACGAGTATATTGTGAATTTCATATCTAGTCATGAAGACTTTTCTGTTTTTTTTTTTTTTTTTTGATTTATTGACAAAATAAACGTTTCCTGAATGGAAAAAAATGTTCTGTATTTTCATTTCAAAAAGATGGTCACCGTAGCAATAAGCAACTTTAAATGAGCAAATCTGTAAATCTGGTGGGCAGCTAGAAAGAAATACCTTTCAAATAAGGTATAGTTGGTCAAAATCGGTTTTTAACTACAATTTTTGTATAGGTCACAAGAAATCGCCTTACCTATTAATATTATAGATTACAAAATGTTTTAGTTGTAAAGAAAAATTAAAGCATATTTTAGGGGATAATGAATTTATGCGATGGTAACGGCATTTAACAGTGTTGCAGCAGAGTCAGCGAATCAGTGATAGGTGTAAATATTATAATTTTTTTTTACAAAATAGATAACAACAAGAAATTTGTTTAAATATGACACCAGCCGACATTGTTTTTTACCCTGGATCCAGAAATTATTTTTCTAAAGGTCCATGGCGCATTGAATCTGAAATTGAACTCAGAATTTCTCCCTCATATCAATCATAATCCTAACCTTAAAATTCAAAATTCATTTTTATTTGCTATGTTTGGACTTTATCACATACAACGCGAATATTATTTTACACAACGATCTGAAAGAAGTACTCTTCCTTCTGAAAAGGATTTTTGAATATTTTCAGTTATTTTATTTCGGTTAAAACTTCAGCGCCCGATAGTATGTAATGGTATTTTGAATTATCGAGTTCATACACCCTTTATACGATGGTAGCGCCAACGGATATGAACAATTAAAAGCGCGCATACCCTCATGCAAACTCAATTAGTGAGTCCGTAATTTATGAGCGTAAACATCTTAAGAATAAAAAAAACAAATATTCTTAAACCTGTGAGCGTAGACAGAACCGGCTAAAAATAGTAACGAAAAATCTCCCAAAAAAATTATTACCTAAAATATAGGATATATGACCCAAAAATAAAATATTGATATTTCTCCAAAAAAAAAAAGAAACTGAAAAATGACTCAAAAACCAAAAACGTGTTTTTGTCCAAAATAATATAAAAATCGTCTAAATTAAGAAAAACACTTTTTTGTTTTTATATGAAAAATTGCATTGTACATAAAGAAAATATCATCAAAAGCTTCTCGACATGATCGAGAGTAATACTTTCTCAATAAACCCTATACGAAATTTTCGATTTACACATAATAAAAAAATACCCAATTTTAATTAAGAAAATTTTACCCAAAATAACTGAAATATCTACCAAAATATATGGGTCATTTTTCATGTCAAATTTGTATAGATACATTTTTTTGGTGATTATTCGTTTTTGCTTACTTTTCTAAAAGTCTTTGATGCGCTGAATCCGAATCTGCCTAAGAATAGCTTTATCAAATTGCTCTTAACCTTAAATATGCAAAAAAAAAACAATTTTTCTTTGCTTTATTTGTTTACAGAATTTTTAGGTTAAGATGCAATTCTTAGGTTCAGATCCCAAACGAAAGCATAAAATTAGCATTAAAATTAGAAATATTAATTTTAAAAAATGTTATAGTATTCCAAGTTAGTAAACATTTGAACATTTCTGATATACAGTTGGAAATGGTGTACAATAAATGATTATTTTTTAATTTTTTTTTTTTTTTTGCAATGTTTATATTTTTTTACTGCATTTACCTTCTTGTTACTAAGCGCACCTTTTGTTGCCATCTTTATTAATATAAAACAATTTATAGATAATTAATGAATAATTAATGTTTAATAGCTGTATTAAAAAAACAAGAGTTTTCGACTTTGATTAATGATTTTTAAAACTAAAATGTTTAATACTTTCATTGATTTTTGTTTTCAAATTTCAAACAAGGCGACATAATTTATGCTGTTTTCTTTTCCGATAAAAAAAAAATCCATTTGTTTTTGGCCAATCTTCAAAAAGTGTTATTTTAATAAAAAATGTACATATACAGTGTACATATACAAACTAATGGAAACTTTTAACAAAATATATTTTTGACGACTTGAACAGTCCATACCAAAAAATTTTATCATAAAATTAAAAACTTTTTATTTATTTAAAAACTTCAGGGCCCGTAAATAACAGTTATCCAGAAAATTTGAACCCAACAACTCTTTATGTTAGAGTCAATGGAGGCCTATGCCAACAGATTCGTATTGAAGTATTCTTTTAGAATCTATGGTGGTCTTTAAAAAAAACGATCACAACGATCTCACGGAGTGATCTAAATGTCATTTCCCCTCATCCGATCGATCTCAAACTTGGTCCATACACTTGCTGTGAAAAAAGATTACCTTTGACTTAGACACGCACAGTCACGCATGGTCACGCACAGTCACGGAGTGATATAAATGTCATTTCCCCTCATCCGATCGATCTCAAGCTTGGTCCATACACTTGCTGTGAAAAAAGACTACCTTTGACTTAGACACGGACAGTCACGCATGTTCACGCACAGTCACGGAGTGATCTAAATGTCATTTACCCTCATCCGACCGATCTGAAACTTGGTCCATACACTTGCTGTGAAAAAAGATTAACTTTGACTTACACATGCACAGTCACGCATGGTCACGCACAGTCACGGAGTGATCTAAATTCATTTACCCTCATCCGACCGATCTGAAACTTGGTCGATATAATTGCTGTAAAGAAAGATCAACTTCGATATAGTCACGCGCAGTCACGCATAGTCACGCACAGTCACGGAGTGATTTAAAACCCATTTTCCCTTATCGGATCGATCTAAAACTTGGTCGATAGACTTGCTGTGTAAAAAGATTAACTTTGACATAGTCACGCACAGTCACGGAGAGATTAAAACCCCACTTCCCCTCATCCGATGTATCTGAAACTTAGTGCATAGACTTGTTGTGTCCAAAGATTAATTCTAAGATAGTCACAAACATTCACGGAGATATTTAAAACTCATATGCGTAAGGAAAGAAAGAGTTTTAAAAAAAACTTTGTTTTTTGGAACTTTTAGACCAGGGGCATATTTTCCGCCACGTATTGATACATTACGTCATTTAAAATTTGCCTATATCCAATTCCAGTTAGAGTATCTTTTACTACATTATTGGACCCATTCCTTGATTCGAAAAGCAACCCCATACCATAATATTGCCACCGTCACACTTAAACAGTTTTATTTGTATATTTTCCCTTTGATAGTCATGGTCTCACAAATTAAACTTAGACTCGTCTGAAAAAAAAAACAGTATGCCAATTCCGTTTTGATCAGATCATGTGTTCTTTAGCAACATTTATATAAGCCAGACGATTTTTCTCTGATATAAGTGTTCTCTTCACAGGACGATAACAGCCAAGATCAGCCTCAATTGCTTGTCGTGAAACAGTTTGAACATATCTTTTTTGTTTCAGATTGTTAAGTAGCATTTCTGAACATTTTAAAAATCTCTTAAAATATTATCCTCTTAAATTATCCTCTCTCTGACTCGTTTTATGGGGGTCTGACACCTTAATGTTGAGTCGTCACCGTACGTAGCCCTTTCACGATATTTTTTGATAATTTTTGTAATTATGGAATTATTTTTAGAATATTTCTAACAAATTTTGTTTCGCCTAAGACCAGCAGTAAATTCATCTATTATTTTGGTTTTTAACTCTTCACAAAACTTTGTTCTAGCCATTATTGTATAATAATTAAGAGTAAATTATTAAAAAATACAATTGTGTTTAAAAAACAGTTAAAAGAAAACATCAGAAACTATAATTATTGAATTAACATTTAATATTTTATACATTTTCTTTCATTCCATCTTCTATTTTTATTGCTTTAATGAACTCTGGTACAGAAGTTAAAAGTGTCCATTGTTTTGGCATCACTAAAAATAGTTTTTTCGTTTATCTATTTTTTGTCAAAAAACATTTTTTTTGTTTATCTATTTATACCCTATACCACTATGTGGTTTGGGTAAAATGACTGTGCTGCTGCTTGTAACAACCAAAAATATTCGTCCTAGACCCATCTTTAATTATATTTTGATGAAATTTGGTATATAAGCTTCCATCGGTCATGAGATGAACGCTATTGAAATTGGTGAGAATCGGTCCATGTTCAGACCTAGCCCCCATACAAATGACACCTATGAAATCGACATAAATTGCCATAAGTTCCAAATTATCATATAGATCTCAGTCAAATTGGGTTCGTATGTGTTTATTACATCCATTAATCAGTAGTTCAAAAATACTCCCTACAGGAAAATTCTTAGTCATAGGCCCCATATAGAGCTGCTTCCCGATCTTCACTTAAATCTATCAAAAAACAAAAATATTGCCCAGATTTTTCTCAAATTTGGTTTGTATATATTTTTTCAAAGTATAAGTGACTTTACCAAATATGGTCAGGATCGGTCCATTTTTCGACCTAGTCCCCATTTAAATATAGTATTCGATATGAACTTTTTCATATCTGCAGCGAAAAAAATTAATAAAAATTCCACTCAAATTTGGTTTATGCATATTTGCTATATCCAATTAGTTGGACCGAAGAGATAGGGTCTCTTAACCATGGTATAGGGTATCGTATAGTCGGGCTAGACCGACTATAATTTTCTTACTTGTTTTTATGTATATTTTTTAACAAATGTGTTATCTTTCGGTAGAGAACACATAGACAGCAAAGAGTGATTTTAGAACTTAACGTGAAATTATTTAAAAAAAACAAAATTGACAAATTCAGAAAGATTTAAAAGTGTTCGCAAGTGTGACACAATTTGAAAGATTTTGCTCTTTATCAACTTACTATTTAAGGGGGGTAGGTAAGGTTTTAAAAGCTTTTTAATGTACATGTCGAGAGTGTTGTGTCAAAATTTCAGCGTTTCCAGCGACCGGCCTCATACGGTATATCGTATATAAATGAGTTTTTAAAAAACTTTAAATCGATTTTTTCGCAAATAAATGTTCGAAATCCGTGAACATCATTACTCAAAATCTACTTGACCGATTCTTTTGAAAATTTACAGAATTCATCAGGTAACCACGTAGTTTTTTATTTTCCATTTTCTTCCCCATTTTTTAACACAAAATTCCCGAAATTTTATAGCAAAAAACGTGTTTTTCAAATGTTGCAAAAAAAAAGAATTGAAAAAAGTCTTCGTCACTACCACAGGAAACATGTCACCTTTTAAACGCGTTTCGACTTTTTTATTTCACATGATCCGGTAACGAGTTATGATGTTCACCGCAAAACAACAACGCCTCCGGAGATTCGCTGTCGCTGACTTATTTATTAAAATTTTTAATTGAACTTTTTTCACGGATTCTTCAAATGTCATGCTATAACGTTTGCATGAAATAAATAATCCAACATTACTCATATCTTCAAAAAATAATTATGAAAATACGACTTTTTTAAGGAATATTACTCCATATATATGCAAAATTCTCACTCGTTAAATTAAAAGAGAACATTTAATTTTTTTTTATATTAAAATAATGAAAATGGAACCAAATATATAAACATCACAAAATTTAAAAAAAAAAAAAAGTTTTTTGGACTAAAAATTAGCTCAAAGTAAAAAAAATGACAAATTATTAAAAATAAGAGTGAACTTAAAACAAAATATAAAATATCTATAATATTAATAGGCTGGGCGATTTCTTGTGACTGATGTTTTGTTCTACCGTTTTATCGCGATTTTGACCAAATGTATATTATTTGAAAGCTATTTCTTTTTAGCCGTTTTGCAGATTTACAGATTTTAAATTTTTTTTCCTTTATTTTGGGTAAATTGCATTTAAAGTTGCTACTAACATATACATAAAATTATATAATGCTATGGGTATGTTTATTAAATTTGTTAATGTGTTTGTAATAAAAATGAGTTTGTTTTTTTGTGTTGATTTGTGAATTGGCTATAATTGATTAGCATACTTTTAGGGTCTTTATTTAATGAAAAAATAAAATTTCCTAGAATTTGCACTCGAATTTCGAGGGCTGGAATCTGCTAGTTTTATAAATATTTCATAAATTTTTTGCTCAAATATTAATGATTTTGGGGAAAATTTAAACACAAAAAAAATATTTAAAAAATCAGAACTTTTTTCCTCAGAGTAAAAAAATAATTTTGTAGAAAAATTTAAGGAATATCAAACAATTTTAATTTAAAGAAGAAAATTATAGACGGTCTAGACCGACTATACGATACCCTATACCATGCGTTTTGAGACCCTATTTCTTAGGTTCAACTAATTAGATATAGAAAATAAGCTAAAACCAAATTTGAGTGGCTTTTTTATTAATTTTTTTTTTGCCTTCGGATATGAAAAAGTTCATATCGGATGCTATATTTATATGGGAACTAGGTCGAAACATGGACCGATCTTGACCATATTTTTTGCAAAAATATAAACATACCAACCAAATTTGAGAAAAATCTGTGCAATATTTTTGGTTTTTGATAGATTTAAGTAAAGATCGGGAGCCAGCTTCATATGGGGGCTATGAGGTTTATTTTTGAACTACTGATAAATGGATGTAATAAACATACATAAACCGAATTGACCGAGACCTACATATATAATAATTTGGATATTATGACAATTTAAGTCGATCTCATAGGGGTCATTTGTATGGGGACTAGGTCTGAACATAAACCGATTTTCGCCAATTTCAATGGTATTCATCCTATGGCTGATAGAAACTTATATACTAAATTTCATCAAAATATATTCATATTTACGACTTGTAGTTTGCTAAATCGACTCAGAAAGTGATTCTGATTCAGAAAGTGATTCTCAGTCGATCGGTATAATATAAGATGGGTTTAGTTTAAATTTTTTTGGTAGTTACAAACATCAGCACAAAGTCATTATACCCTGACCACATAGTGGTATGGGGTATAAAAACAATTTCGGAAAATTTTCCTCAGAGTAAAAAAATAATTTTGGCGTAAAATTTAAAGAATATCAAACAATTTTAAATTAAAACAGGTGATGAAATTTTTTAAGCAGTGCTACCATCCTTTATATAATTTTAATAAACACTCTTTGTCTGTGCGTTTATTTTGTTTTTGAGATGGATTTTTATAATTGAATTTTTACTAACTTCCTGACTAGCTAGAGCTCTGAAACATTATCTTTTGTCATCATATTCTACATGAGAAATTTTTGGGCCGGTCTTTTAGCAACTGCCTCGATTTCTATCAGTGGCGTTAAGCCTGGTCGCACTGTGCTTTTATGAAATTTTCAAGGTTTCATCACAAAAATATTGTGGGTGAAAGTACGGGGATTTGTAATTATCGCTTTGACAAAATAACAATATATTAAATAAATAAATAAAAAGAGTCATACCAGTTAAAGTTAAATGACCTACGGTTGACCAATTACTGTTCCACCTCAGCCAACAACTGTTATTAGCATTTTGCTAGGTTATTATATTGTACAATACTTACATATATAAATGTTTCACACATTATTTTTTTACATTTTGATACCGATGATTTTGATACCGAAATGAAAAATTCTGTGTTGAAAAGTGGCAACCTTATAAAACTAAAATTTCAAGTTTGAATTTGGAAACAAGGAAAAAATGGTCACCGTTATGTTTTACAATACTTTATTAGAAAAGGTGCAACAAAATATCAAAAATATGATAAAGATGGGTGCCGCAGTTGCTGACAATGTTTCAAAGCAGTGAAACCGGGTTTTTACATCAATTCATAACCATTGATAAATTATGGATCCAACACTTCAAACCTAACACCAAGGAAAAAGTACAACAATAAACTGAGAAATAATGATCAGGTTAAAAAAAGGCAAATACAGTTCCTTCTGCAGGCTAGATCATGTCATTTTTTTAATTTAATATAAAATTAAATTTCATAAATTGTATATCTTCATAAAGGAAAGATTGGTGATGAAATCAATAAAAAAAACAAGTAAGAAATATATAGACCAACTATCCGATACCCTATATCATGAGTTTAGGGAAAGGGTCTTAAATCCAACTAATTGAATATAGAAAAAGCATATACCCATTTTAAGTGGCATTATTATGAGTTTTTTGCCCGCTGTTATGAAAAAGTTCATATCAAATGCTTTTTTTTATATTGAAAATAAGCCGAAAAATGTACCGATCATGACCTTATTTAGTAAAGTCATTTATTTCTCGCAAAAATATATATAAACAAAATTTGAAAAAAATCTATGCAATACTTTTGTTTTTTGAATGGTTTAAATGAAGATCGGGAAACGGTTTTATATGGCAACTATGAATAACAATGGTCGTACATGATATATTTCTGGTCTACTGATTGATGAAGTTTAGCGAAATCTGTATGATCATCTGGATCGTAGAACAATTTAAATCGATTCATAGATCATTTGTATGAGGGCTAGGTCTGAACATGCAGTTATTTACACCTATATCAATAGAGATCGTCCTATGGCCGACAAAAGCTTATACCCAAAATTTCATAAAAATATATTTATATTTACGACCTGTAGTTTGATTACAAGAGTTACATGGACAGACAGACAGAAGCACAGAGGAAAAAGAGAAGCACAGAGGAACGACAGGCAGACAGACCAACAGATGAACAGACAAACAGACGGGGACAGACGGACAGACAAACAGGCGGAGACAGACGGACGGACCGACGCACATTACTAAATCGACCCAAAAAGCTAGTCTGAGTAGATCGGTATAATAAAAGGTGGATCTAGGTTAGATATTTTTGGTAGTTACAAACATCAGCACAAACTCATTATACCCTGACCACAATATGGTATAGGGTATAAATAGGCATTAAACGAAAAACAAACAAGTAAGAAAATTATAGTCGGTCTAGACCGACTATACGATACCCTATACCATGCGTTTAGAAACTCTATCTCTTAGGCCCAACTAACTGGACATAGAAAATAAGCAAAAACCAAATTTGAGTGGGATTTTTATTAATTTTTTTTGGCTGCAGATATGAAAAAGTTCATATCGGATGATATATCTATATGGGGACTAGGTCCAAAAATGGACCGATCCTGATCATGTTTGGTAAAGTCTCTTTTATTTTGCAAAAATATATACAAACAAAATTTGAGAAGAATCAGTGCAATATTTTTGTTTTCAATAGATTCAAGTGAAGATCGGGAAGCAGCTCTATATGGGGCCAAAGGGATCATTTTTGGACTACTCATAAATGGATGTAATGAACGCATACAAACCCAATTTGAGTAAGATCTATATGACAATTTGGATCTTATGGCAATTTATGTCGATTTCATAGGGGTAATTTGTATGGGGGCTAGGTCTGAACATGGACCGATTCTCACCAATTTCAATAGCGTTCATGCCATGACCAATAAAAGCTTACATACCAAATTTCATCAAAATATATTCATATTTGCGACCTGCAGTTTGATTACAAGGTTTACATGGACACACAGACGGACGGACGGACGGACATTGTTAAATCAAATCAGAAAGTGATTCTGATTCGATCGGTATAATTAAAGATGGGTCTAGGTCATATATTTTTGGTTGTTACAAACAGCAGCACAAAGTCATTATACCCAAACCACATAGTGGTATAGGGTATAAAAATGTTGTTTCATCAAGAGAATGTCATTTTTATTTGAGCTTCAGTAAATTAAATATATTGATTACAAATAACATTTATAGACATTGTGTAATCTCGTCAATAATATTCACTTAAAAGTACTTGAAAACACGTGTGTCAATCAATTGTTTAATCAATTACATTTTTTTACAGGTATAAAAAATATATTATTGACAAATAACACGGCCCGACACATAATACGAATTTTTATTTTTATACATTTTTAAAAAGAGTCGAATATATTAATCAATATAAAATACATGTTTTCTTCATAAAATAAAATATAAGCAGTTTGCCAAAATTTTGTAAAAGGCAGATATCGGTACAAATCGATATTATATTTTCAATTATAAAATCGTTTGATTTTAACCATTACATAGACCTACAAACTATGAAAAAACTCCAGATCCTGGGAACAGGGTATACTTTTTAAAAGTCATAGCCACCACCGAATTTCGGAGTCAGCATGTCGAAGACCTTTAGAAAAGTATACTCTGGTCCCAGAGTGTAAAATATTTGCATGAGTTATGTCTCTTTTATTACTGATTTTTTTTTTAAATTTTTTATAAGCAAACGATGGGTATTCGCGAGCTGAATATGGGAAAAATACAACGATCCCTTCAATCGGTTTCAGTCTGCGTTCGTAATACAACACTAGACTCAAACTTATTAAGGGAAAAAATTTTCATTGAGTACAAGTACAGTTTTCAAGCAAAATTTTTTAAATCTATAATATTAATAGGCTAGGCGAATGGCACCCTCAACACTATTTTAATCAACCCCAAATATACGGGTCCCTTAATTTTACATCCTCTCTATAACATATCCAAGTTCCAGAGTGATCTGAGGGTGCCATTCAGGATACCTTGTATGAAAGAAATTTTGGAATCTGTACGTTAACTTTCGTGTTGCATAAAAATATTGATATCATTTAATAACGTTGATATCGCGGAAAAAATTTTTTTCGTTTGCGACATATCTATTTTGGAACAATGTTTAGAACAACCTAGAACAACCGACAAATTTTTTTTTCCATTTTTCATAGTTTAAAATTCTTTTTTTTTTCGATTTACCGGTACAAATTATATTTTAAAAACTCATCGTTTTGGAACATTGTAGAACAATTCAGAACAATCTTCAAAAAAATTTATTTCCAAAAATGGGCGGCTAACTTCGCACACTTCTACTAACACATACATAAAATTATACATACTAGCAGATTCTAGCGTTCGAAATTCGAGTGCACTTTTTAGGCAACTTTATTTCTCAACTTAGCCAATTCACAAACCAACGCTTTTTGGTTTAATATTATTGTGAATGAAGATAACAAACTCATTAACAAACACATTAACAAATTTAATAAATATATGTGTTTGTAGCAACTTTAAATGCAATTTACTCAAAATAAAGGAAAAAATTTCAAAATCTGTAAATCTGGTGAACCGCTAAATAGAAATACCTTTCAATTAATATACGTTTGGTCAAAATCGGGATAAAACGGGTAGAACAAAAATCACCTAGCCTATTAATATTATTGATGATATACATATGTGTTTTATTAAATTTGTTAATGTGTTTGCTAATGAGTTTGTTATCTTGATTCACAATAATAATAAAACATAAAAGTGTTGGTTTGTGAATTGGCTAAGTTGAAAAATAAAGCTGCCTAGAAATTGCACTCGAATTTCGAGCGTTGGAATCTGCTAGTAATAATAATGTTGTTTGGCGGAAATTATCTGCTTTTTTTATTGGCCCCACAATATTTAATGGTCAGACTGCGGCAAAAAAATATTTGAGGCTTAAAAAAGGTTTTAGAAAACTTGTTAAAAATGTTAAGATGCTGTTACTAATCCAAAAGTACTATACAAACATTTTATAAATATTTTTCCCTTAATAAGCTGTTTTTGAGTCCAATTTTTCAAATTAAATTTTTTTTTACATCTATCCTTTAAGGATAATATGTATATTTTTTAACATTGCTACAATATTCAAATAATCCAGAATACAAAAATTAGAACTAGTATTTAGTATGAAATATTTATAGTACCATATTTACATATTTTAACATAAGAGTATGAGAATTAGCTCCGATACGGTAAATCCAGTATATGGATTTAACAAAATGCACTACGATCGCAAACTAAAAACGCTTGGAGGGACCTGAAGATTCTTTAAAAAAAAAATTATTTCCCGTTATCAGGATATTACGAGTATTAAGGTTTACACACGAAAAAAATTAAAACATACAGTTTCTCTCGTAAAATTTTACTTAAAGTGCTATTACACGATGTGTTTTTTAAATATATACTGTCATTTTTTTTATCAATATGAAATTCCTCATGTCTGTCAAAATTGTCTTTTACATACGATTCATAATATTTGCTATCACACGTGCATATGTATTTCCATATGACATAACCTCTAAATGTAAACAACAGCTGATTTAATTTGTGGATTTACAAAAATTTATTGTTAAAAAAAAAGTTATATATTTTTTAATTGTTAATTAATATTGAACAATTTATTTTTCTTTCAATATTAATCTTTATAATTTACTCTGGTTTTCTTTCGCCACAAGCAGTGTTGTATTTTCATATGTTTGTCATGCAAAAATAGAACCTGTTTTAATTGAAAAATATACATGTGACTTTCCTCATGTATTGTACATAAATAATGTTTCATATGTATCACACGATGTGTACAAATTTTGTTGTGGGAAAATTTGATAGTACATATGTAAACAAGTAAGAAAATTATAGTCGGTCTAGACCGACCATATGATACCCTATACCATGGTTTAGAGACCCTATCTTTTGGTCCAACTAATTCGATATAGAAGATAAGCATAAACCAAATTTGATTGGCATTATTAATTTTTTTGATGCAAATATGAAAAAGTTCATATCGGGTGCTATATTTATATGGGGACTAGGTCGAAAAATGGACCGATCTTGACCATATTTGGTAAAGTCACTTATATTTTGAAAAAATATATACAAACCAAATTTGAGAAAAATCTGTGCAATATTTTTGATTTTTGATAGATTTAAGTGAAGATCGGGAAGCAGCTTATATGACTAAGAATTGTCCTATAGGGATTATTTTTGGACTACTGATTAATGGATATAATAAACACATACAAACCCAATTTGACTGAGATCTATATTATAATTTGGATCTAATTGCAATTTATGTCGATTTCATAGGGGTCATTTGTATGGGGACTAGGTCTGAACATGGACCAATTTCAATAGCGTTCATCCTACGGCCGATAAAAGCTTATATAGCAAATTTCATCAAAATATATTCATATTTGCGAACTGTAGTTTGATTACAACGTTTACATGGACACATCGACTGAGAAAGTGATTCTGAGTCGATCGGTATAATAAAAGATGGGTCTAGGTCAAATATTTTTGGTAGTTACAAACAGCAGCACAAAGTGATTATACCCAAACCACATAGTGGTATAGGGTATAAAAACACATCATGTAATAATAGCACCTTTAATAAAAATTATGAAAGCATTTTCATCATGTTAAGGTCGAAGTGTAGAACACGCGATTTGAGTTTTCCCAGCTTTTTCCGCCGTCAACACGACAACTTATGTATATCCAATTAGAATGAAGCGATAGGGTCTCTAAACCATGGTATAGTGTGTCGTATAGTCGGTCTAGACCGACTATAATTTTCTTACTTGTTTTATATTGTTTCAATCAACTCTGGGTAAAGAAGTTAAAAGTTTCCATTGTTTTGGCATCACTAAAAAAACACTTTTTTTCGTTTATCTATTTTTTTTAATGTATATTTTTATATTGTTAGCATCACGAAAAAATGTTTTTTTTTTTCGTTTATCTATTTTTATATGTATGTATACTTTTTAACAAATTTGTTATCTTTCGGTGGAGAACACATAGACAGCAAAGAGTGATTTCGAAAAAATACATAATTTTAGGACTTAACGCGAAATTATTAAAAAAAAAAACAAAATTGGCTAATTCAAAATTTTGTAAATGTTTCCAATGTATTGTCACCCACTGAATAAGTCAACTCTCGAAAGATTCAAAAGTGTTGCATTCGCAACTTACTATTTACATATATGAATATTACAATAAGGGGTAATATGCAATATTCTCTCTCGTTGAATTGAAAGAGAACATTTATTTTTTTAATTCTTTCTTTTAACTCATACTCTCTGTCAGTCGGTCTGCCTGTCCGTCGTGGGACAACCCCATTCCCCCTTATCCAATTTATCTGAAACTTGGCCCATATTCTTGCTGTGAAAAAAGATTAATTTTGGGGTAGTCACGCACAGTCACGCATAGTCACGCACAGCCACGGAGTGATCTAAATGTCATTTCACCTCATCCAATCCATCTGAAACTTGGTTCATACACTTGCTGTGAAAAAAGGATTAACTTCGACTTAGTCACGCACAGTCACGCATGGTCACGCACAGTCACGGAGACTTAAAACGGATTTCGCCTCATCCAATCATTCTGAAACTTGGTCGGTATACTTGCTGTAAAGAAATATTAACTCTGACATAGTCACGCACAGTCACGCATAGTCATGCACAGTCACGGAGTGATTTAAAACACATTTCCACTTATCCCATCGATCTGAAACTTGGTCGATAGACTTGTTCTGTAAAAAGATTAACTATGACATAGTCACGCACAGTCAAGCATAGTCACGCACAGTCACGGAGATATGCAAAACTCATATGCATAAGGAAAGAAAGAGTTTTAATAAAATTTTTGTTTTTTGTTTTTGTATTAACAATAATGAACCAAAATATAAACATTACAAAATTTTTAAAACCAAAAAAGTTTTTATAAAAAACAAAAACAATTTCGTAAATTTTTTCCTCAGAGGAAAAAAAAATAATTTTGGAGAAAAATGTAAAGAATATCAAACAATTTTAAATTAAAACAGGTGATGCAATTTTTTAAACAGTGCTACCATCTTTTATATAATTTTATTAGCTTAATTTAGCTTCACCTTTAACCTTGCAAAATATGATGAAATGTTTTCTCAAGAAAAATATAGAGGCAAAAGAACGTGCTAAAAAACTTTAACGTAATTTCATCAACAAGTATGAATGGTGTTTTAATGGACAATAAAACATATGTGTTGGCGACTTCTCACAGCTACCAGGATTTTTATTTAGCCGATACTAAAGGGAATGTCCGTGAAAAATTGTAAACACAAAAAATATACCAAGTTCCCGAAAAAGTTTTGAGTTTGTCGTGCTTTTTGTAGTTGTGGCGAAAAATAGTAAAGCTTTGGTTTATTATTTAAAGAAGACGGACAAACGTCAGACCTCTTTTCACTTTTATTCTTAGCCAGGGACCATAATTCGTTACTGTGACAGAGTAAAATTATTCTTCGTATTTTATTTGGAAAATAAAAAAATAATTTAGATCGATAAATGTCGATAACGAATCCGACGATTACACCCCTGTTTTGTAAATTAAAGAAAGCTTACAAAAGAAATTACTTCCATTCCTAAAGCAACATGAGGTATCTGCGTTTTTTTTTTTTTTTGCCTGATCTATAATATTAATATGCTAGGCGATTTGTGACCGATGTTTTGTTCTACCGTTTTATTGCGATTTTGACCAAACGTATATTATTTGAAAGGTATTTCATTTTAGCCGTTTTGCAGCTTTACAGATTTTTAAATTTTTTCCTTTATTTTGAGTAAAATTGCTTTTAAAGTTGCTACTAACACATACATAAAATTGCTATGTGTGTGTTTATTAAATTTGTTAATGTGTTTGTAAGAAAAATGAATTTGGGTTTTGAAAAAAATAAAATTTCCTAGAATTTTCACTCGAATTCCGAGGGCTGGAATCTGCTAGTTACAATAAATCGGCTGTGAAAAGGTACAAATAATAATAATGCCAATTTCGTAGAAAAACATTGGCTTTTATTAAAAAAAAGTGATGAAGAATACCAAGCAAGTCGCCAACAATACCACGCTGTTTGCTTGAAAATGGCATGTGTCCAGCAAAAGGATCATTTAAATTACTTTAAAAGCGCTTATGGGAGGTATTCCTGAAAAATTTAAAACGTTGATACAATACAATTATTTTTGAAAAATAATTTATGTATAACTAGCTGACCCGGGCAAACGTTGTTTTGCCTTCAAATTTTATTTTCACTGCAAGTCTGGTTCCGTTGCAAAGTCATGGCAGATTTAAATTTCGAAGAAGAATGAAAGGTGCACTAAATCGACATAGCAATTATTGTTCAAATACCGTTTACTGAAGCAGAAATAATGGATTTATTTATTTTTGATAGCTGGGCCCGGTCCGCGTTGCTGGCCGCTTATCGCGCTAATCTCTATCGGGCAAAACACAAACAAACTAAATATTGCGCCATCTGTCGGACGAACTTCAAATTACACAGAAACACTGCTCACGCCCCATAGAGCATGTATATAATGTTTGGTCAAAACTGGTGCAGTAGTTCTTGAGTTACGGTGCAAAAACACAAAAAAACTAAATATTGCGCCATCTGTCGGATGAACTTCAAACTACACAGAAACACTCCTCACGCCCCATAGAGCATGTACATAAAGTTTGGTCAAAATCGGTGCAGTAGTTCTTGAGTTACGGTGGAAAAACACAAAAAAACTAAATATTGCGCCATCTGTCGGATGAACTTCAAACTACACAGAAACACTCTTCACGCCCCATAGAGCATGTACATAAAGTTTGGTCAAAATCGGTGCAGTAGTTCTTGAGTTTAGCGATCACGAACATACACGTAATTTTTATATATATGGAGATATTCCCAATAAATACTTGTAGTTTTTATTAAAATCCTTAAACGGGACAAGGTAATATTCATATCTGCATTAATATTTCCTAGTAAATAAAACATTTTTGGATACCACTATAGTTTGCGTTCAGAGTGATTCTGAAAATGATTGTGAAAAGTTTGCTTTTTGATTAGCATTTTCATGATGAACCCGAAAATAATTTCGAATTTATAGGATTTTATTAAATTTAAGGTCAAAGTTTAAACAAAACGCATTTTTGTGGCAGATAAACCCAATGGGCGCGTTAGTAAAACTTGATTAAGCTAAACATCAGTTAAGCTTAATCCGGTTAATTAAGAATTTGACTTTAGAGTAGCTTTCAAAAAAATCGAATAATTAATACGACATTTTTATATATTCAACATAATTATTTAAATTATACATATATAACAATTTGATTTTGCAATTCACGTTTTGCCGACTTCAGCAAAACCATACAAAAACAAACCTTGTACAAGTGCTTTGACTCTAGATTTATATTTCTTTCGCTATGTAGGTAATTTTTAAATTTTCTATTAAATTTCAACAATCTTTCTTAGAAGATAAGAAAGTCATTTCTTTAAAAAGTCATACTTAAACCTTCCCAATTTTGAAAAATGTGTGTTTTTTTTCAATTTATATTTCTTGATAAAGATATATTTTGCTCAACTAGGAGTTCATTATCTAGACGGAATATATTTTAAAAGCACAATAAAAATGTGGAATTGATTTTATGGAAAAAACTTTTGCTATTTTAGTTTTTTTCGCTTGGTAAGCAAATTAAACTTTGCTGTTTTAGTTGTACATATAAAATAAATATATATGTATATATAAAAATGAAAAATTGTACCACGGTCAATAAGCCTGACTTCAGGTAAATTGATAAGTTCAATCAAACAAAATTACTTTATTATAATTTTTTTTTTGTATCGTCAATTTAAACTCTACTGTGTACTTCACTATTAACTCTTACCCATAATAAATTAAATTAATGGGACACTCTTTAACGATAATTGTGTTAAAAAAAAAATAGTTACGAAATTGCTGATAAGATTGTCTATGTGCTAAAGAACACAAAGAACTCTTTTGTCAGATGTTTGATATCATATTACACCATTTCTGCTTAGTAGAGTATAAATATTTAAAATGTAAATTATAACATATTTTTTTTTTAATAATTTCAATAACTTCTTTGAAATTGTTTAAAACAATTTTTATATTAAAACTAAATTGTATCTCTTAAATTAAAATCAATATTTGTACAGACGAATTCATAAAATAATATAGAAAAAAAAAGAAGAATCGTAAGCTCTTTTATGAGTCATATTCTAATCGTTTGTATGGAATAAAACTGATATAGGGACATGTTAAACTTTGTCAATTAATAATATAGAAATCAGCACGTAGTCCATAAAAATATAAATGAAATGTTGACGTACATATGTAACATGATGAAAATAATTATTTCATTATTTAAGGAAATTTAGAAAAAAAAAAAAAAAAGAACAGTCGTCATTGAGGAAGACGTGCCTTTGTTTCATTTTCAATATGATTTAATTTTGCTTTTACACACAAAACATACTTGCTGGAAGAATTTTGTGAATTTCTTGAAAAAAAAATATGTAAATTATGTTTCTTTTGTATAAATAATTGTTTATGTTTGCATTTGTTATACAACGAGAAAGAATAAACTTTATTAAGCAATACTCATTATCAGAATGCATTGTAATTGTTGAAAAAAAGAGAACAAATACTTAGTATAAAGATATTAAACTATCTAAATGTTATTTACAGTTTATTTTTGTTGTTGGCCCTAACCTACGATACTTATTAAATTAATATGCTAGAACTTTGTATTCAAACAATTGCTATACTTGAGAGATAAAGAAAACAGTAAAATAATTAAAATATTGTGCAATGCTCTTTTTAATATCAATATCAAGACTAACGAGAGAGGAAAGTTATATAGGGATTTTGTTGCCAAAACTTATAGAAATGTTATTGATTTCCCTTTAGCGAACGGTATTGATTACACTGTTAAACAAGCGTAATTTGGGTAACTCTGAATTCGGGATCAGTTTTGGTCTGCTTTTTAAGAAAAAATTCAAATTTTTTCTTTTAAGAAGTAATCTAACACATAAAAACAAAAAACGCCCGTATTCATAATCAAATTCTACGAAAATTTCAAAATTTGTATGAAAAAAGTTAGCCAACTGCTAGAATTTGATTATGAATACGGGCGAAAGTTTTTATTAAAACTCTTTCTTTCCTTATGCATATGAGTTTTGAATATCTCCGTGACTGTGTGTGACTATCTTAAAATTAATCTTTGGCCACAACAAGTCTATGGACAAAGTTTCAGATCCATCGGATGAGGAGAAGTGGGGTTTTAATCTCTCCGTGACTGTGCGTGACTATGTCAAAGTTAATCTTTTTTCACAGCAAGTCTATCGACCAAGTTTTAGATCGATCGGATAAGGGAAAATGGGTTTTAAACACTCTGTAACTATGCGTGACTCGCGTGACTATGTCGAAATTGATCTTTCTTTACAACAAATATATCGACCAAGTTTCAGATCGGTCGGATGAGGGTAAATGACATTTAGATCACTCCGTGACTGTGCGTGACCATGCATGACTGTGCGTGACTAGGTCAAAGTTAAATTTTTTTTCACATCAAGTGTATGGACCAAGTTTCAGATCGATCGGATGAGGGGAAATGACATTTAGATCACTTCGTGACTGTGCGTGACCATGCGTGACTAAGTCAGAGTTAATCTTATTTTCACAGCAAGTGTATGGACCAAGTTTCAGATCGATCAGATGAGGGGAAATGACATTTAGATCACTTCGTGACTGTGCGTGACCATGCGTGACTAAGTCAGAGTCAATCTTATTTTCACAGCAAGTGTACGGACCAAGTTTCAGATCGATCAGATGAGGGGAAATGACATTTAGATCACTTCGTGACTGTGCATGACCATACGTGACTGCGCGTGACTAAGTCAGAGTTAATCTTATTTTCACAGCAAGTGTATGGACAAAGTTTCAGATCGATCGGATAAGGGGAAATGACAATTAGATCACTTCGTGACTGTGCGTGACCATGCGTGACTACGCGTGACTAAGTCAGAGTTGATCTTTTTTTCACAGCAAGTGTATGGACCAAGTTTGAGATCGATCGGATGAGGGGAAATGACATTTAGATTACTCCGTGACTGTGCGTGACCACGCGTGACTGTGCGTGACTAAGTCAAAGTTAATCTTTTTTTCACAACAAGTGTATGGACCAAGTTTGAGATCGATCGGATGAGGGGAAATGACATTTAGATCACTTGGTGACTGTGCGTGACCACGCGTGACTGTGCGTAACTACCCCAAAATTAATCTGTAGTCACGACAAGACTATAAGTCAAGTTTCAAATCAATTGGATAAGGGGGAATGGGGTCCACCCATGGCAGACAGACAGACAGAGAGTATGAGTTAAAAGAAAGAGTTTAAAAATTTAAAAAATGATTTCTTTTTTTTAATATTCACAATATGAATGAGTTTAGTATAAATTTACTATATTTGATTTTAAATTGTAAAGAAATCCTGGAAAAGGCTGGAAACGGCGTAAAATTTCAGTGCTTTGCCAAATATGTGTTTCAAAATTGTATTTTGAGAATCTCGAATATATATATAAATTAAATCTAAAGTGTTTTGTTTAAATTGTGCTGAGTTTTATGTTTTATGACAAATGTAATAAATATTGCATATAAAACAAGTAAGAAAATTATAGTCGGTCTAGACCGACTATACGATACCCTATACCATGCGTTTAGAGACCTTATCTCATAGGCCAAACTAACTGGACATAGAAAATAAGATAAACCAAATTTGAGTGGTATTTTTATTAATTTCTTTGGCTGCAGATATGAAAAAGTTCATATCGGATGCTATATGGACACTAGGCCTAAAATTGGACCGATCCTGATCATGTTTGGTAAGGTCTCTTGTATTTTGCAAAAATATATACAAACAAAATTTGAAAAGAATCAGTGCAACATTTTTGTTTTTGATAGATTTAAGTGCAGATCGGGAAGCAGCTCTACATGGGGCCTATGAGTAAGGGTTGTCCCATTGGGATAATTTTTGGACTACTCATTAATGGATGTAATAAACGTATACAAACCCAATTTGAGTAAGATCTATATGATAATTTGGATCTTATGGCAATTTATGTTGATTTCATAGTGGTCATTTGTATGGGTGCTAGGTCTGAACATGGACCGATTTTCACCAATTTCAATTGCGTTCATCCTATGGCCGATAAAAGTTTATATACCAAATTTCATCAAAATATACTCATATTTGCGACCTGCAGTTTGATTACAAGGTTTACATGGACACACAGACGGACGGACACACGGACGGACATCGTTAAATCGAATCAGATAGTGATTCTGATTCGATCGGTATAATAAAAGATGAGTCTAGGTCAAATATTTTTGGTAGTTACAAACAGCAGCACAGAAAGTTACGATTGCATTGTATTGTATAAAGAGGTGTCCAAAGTACTGCGACCGAATGATCTCTTGTATTGCCCTCTGCTAATAGTTTGTCCCTATAAGATCTCACCCAACCCTGAAGCCCTCAGAAATTCGAGGATGTTGGTTAGTTCCAGTGATTTTATTTCGCTCCCTGGTATTTGGAAAGAACCCAGGTGTTTTTTCCTCTTGTGCATTAACGCTCCACAATCTCCCAGTATGTGCTCCGGTGATTCTACCTTCTCATAGCAGAATCTGCACATGGGGTTGGCTACAATTCCTAAGTTGCTCAGATGCTCCCTGAGCCTACAGTGACCAGTTAAAATCCCATTTAGTATTCTTAGTCCGCTCTTTGATAACCCAATACATGACTCAAATCTCTTACTGTTGTAGTTACCTAACAGAAGTTTGGATTGCCTTAAGCCTAAGTAGCTCGAGAAAAGTTCCTGTCTGATATGATTCTCATATTCTCTGAATACGCCTTCCCATACTGCTTTTTCTATTCCATTCAGTCTCTGTAGACAGTCCCATACTAACTTAGAGTCCACTAAATAGGAGCATAGTGCTTGAATAGCAGCTTGACTATCTCATAATATGGTTATGTCCCGTCTTTTGTACTTCCTATCCAAGTTAATTTGTGCACATCTATCGATGGTATAAATTTGCGCCTGGAAAATCTGGTCAAGATAATAAGTACAATCCCCTTTTGTTTTTGTAAGTTAAGTTTTTTTATTGTAACGAAATTATACATGATACTTCTTTTTTATATTAATATTTCCAATATGGCTATGCATTTGAAAATGAAAAATAGACCAGACCTTCCCCGATTTTTATACCCTCCACCGTCAGTGGCAGAGGGTATATAAAGGTTTGTCATTCCGTTTGTATCGCATCGAAAAACTAATTTCCGACCCCATAAAGTATATATATTCTTGATCCTTATCACAGCTCGATTCGATATAGCGATGTCCGTCTGTCCGTCTGTCTGTTGAAATCACGCTCATTCACAAAAAAAAAGCCATCTAACTGGATAAGGTCACAATAATATCATTTGCCATAATTCCCAGCAGGTTGGTATTGAAAATGGGCTAAATCGGGCATCATTGTGATTAGATACGAGCAAAAATATGTAGATACCTCTAAAAAAAAAACATAAAACCCAGTGTGTTTGTTGTAACAGTTTAGTGGTTGAACATAATAATTGTACAACAACATAAAAAAATGCCACAAAAAATTATGCATATATATTAAACCAAGAAGACAATAAATAACATAGGTCATGTTAGTAGTATTGCCACATATTTTTTTATCGTTATCACGTTATAATAAAAAAAATCGCCAATATGAAAGAAAAAATGAAAACGAAAAATGGAAAATGAAAAATGGAAAATGGAGAATGGAAAATAGAAAATGTAAAATGGAAAATAGAAAATGAAAAATGGAAAATGGAAAATGGAAAATGGAAAATGGAAAATGGAAAATGAAAAATGGAAAATGGTAAATGAAAAAAGAAAATTGAAAACGACAAATGCAAAATGAAAAATGAAATTGAAAAATGGAAAATGAAAATTGAAAAATGAGAAATGGAAAATATAAAGTGGAAAATGGAAAATGGAAAACGAAAACTGAAATGTGAAAAATCGAAAATGAAAAATGAAAAATGGATAATGGAAAATGAAAATTGCAAAATGAAAAATGGAAAAAGAAAATTGAAAAATGAAAAATGAAAATTGAAAAATGAGAAATGGAAAATATAAAGTGGAAAATGGAAAATGGAAAACGAAAACTGAAATATGAAAAATCGAAAATAAAAAATGAAAAATGGATAATGGAAAATGAAAATTGCAAAATGAAAAATGGAAAAAGAAAATTGAAAAATGAAAAATGAAATTGAAAAATGGAAAATAAAAATTGGAAAATTAAAATTGGAAAATGAAAATTGGAAAATGACTAATGGAAAATGGAAATTGAAAATTGAAAAATTAAAAATGATAAATGGAAAATGGAAAATGAAAATTGAAAAATTAAAAATGATAAATGGAAAATGGAAAATGAAAATTTTAAAATGGAAAATGGAAAAAGAAAATTGAAAAATGAAAATTGAAAAATGAAAATGCAAAATGGAAAATGAAAATAGAAAATTGAAAATTGAAAATTGGAAAATGAAAATTGAAAAATTAAAAATGGAAAATGGAAAATGAGAAAATGGAAAATGGAAAACGAAAACTGAAATATGAAAAATGGAAAATGAAAAATGGATAATGGAAAATGAAAATTGCAAAATGAAAAACGGAAAATGGAAAAAGAAAATTGAAAAATGGAAAATGGAAAATGAAATTGAAAAATGGAAAATGAAAATTTAAAAATTAAAATTGGAAAATGACTAATGGAAAATGGAAATTGAAAATTGAAAAATTAAAAATGATAAATGGAAAATGAAAAATGAAAAGTTAAAAATGGAAAATGGAAAATGAAAAACGGAAAATGGAAAATGAATAATGGAAAATGAAAAATAAAAAATGAAAAATGAAAAATTAAAAATGGAAAAAGGAAAAATGAAAAATAAAAAATGGAAAATGAAAATTGAAAAAAGAAAAATGGAAAATGAAAATTGAAAAATTAAAAACGAAAAATGAAAAATGAAAAATGGAAAATGTAAAATGAAAAATGAAAATTGAAAAATGGAAAATGAACATTGAAAAATGAAAAATTAAAATGAAAATTGAAAACTGAAAAATGAAAAATAAAGATTGAAAAATGAGTAATGAAAGATGAAAAATGAATAATAAAAAATTAGAAATTAATGATTAAAACATAAAAATTAATTATTTTTTTTTTTTTGTATTAAATGTAATGCAGATAAAAATAAAAAATAATTCAGATAAAAATATTTTAAAACTAGCTAGTAATAATAATTTTTAACCAAGAATCATTTGAATTTTGGTATTCGGAATTAATTTTTCAGTATCGGCAAAAGTTTAAATAAAAGTGGTAGCCGTACTCAACATTAGGTGTAATATAGAGTTTAAGACTCAGGTGGAGGGTATCAAAAAATTCAGCACAGCCGAATTTAACACTCTTACTTGTTTTCATTCGTGTATGTTTTGAAGTGCTTTGCTAATTTCAAAGTTTTTTTTTTAACGATCGTTTCAGTTTTTGTGCTAAATTTTACTATTAAGTTGTCGCAAAATAAAATGAAAATAATTCCATAGCTGGGTCTATATAAGCATTGTACATCCGAGCAAAGGAATATAGTTTCGAGACTATGAAATGCAAAAATCTGTTGCCAAAATCCTGGGTCGGTCGCTATTTTTTGTACAGAATGCTTTAAAAGCAAAAAATTTAATTGAAACCCGCAGAAGACCAAAAAGACATCACCATCAAAGGATAATGGTATTGTCTCTCTTGCAAAAAAGTATCCTTTTGTATCTTCAAGAGCCATTTCTGCGGATATAGGGAATGTGATCTCTTCCCGAACGGTATGTCTCAAACTTCATCCTATATCCTAATTTACATAGAAGGATAGCGAGAAGAGTTCCTTTGCTAAGCCAAAAGAATTTGTCATTTACATTGTTCCGGACTCGACGGTGAACAAACAGACATCTTTCAAAATGTTGCCCAAAGATGGACATTTCAGCAGGATAATGATCCAACGTATACTTCCAAGTTGGTCAAAAACTGGTTTTACGACAATGGAATAATTTTGCTTACCTGGCCAAGTCAGTTTCCGGACTTGAACCCAATCGAAAATCTATGGAGAGAGTTAAAGCTAAGAATAGGAAAGGAAGTATTCCAAAATAAGGTCCAATTATGGAATTTTATGCAAAAAATTTGGTAGGATATACAAGTGAAGACTTGCCGGACTCTTATCTCCAGAATGCCAAAAAGAGTGAACAAAATTATGCAAAATAATGCTGGATATACCGGCTACTAATAACACAGCAAATACCAATAAATAATGCCGATCAAATTTGGATTAACCGTTTTTTATTTCCATTTACTGAATGCAATTATTATTTTGTCCACTCATTTGGATTCACTTCATACTATTGTCACGAAACCGACAGTTATGTTTGTAATTTATTGTTGTTTTAGTTATTTATTTTATTATTATATGCTGTGAGAAAAAAATATGAATTAGTTATAATTTAATAAATATTTGCCTGCGAGCCATTAAATAAATTATATAAGATTCTACTTATTATTTTGACAATATGTTAAGTGAAATACAGGATTGGTTAATTTAAAAGCTTGTTAATCCCATTCAATGCAGTTTTTTTTATCAGAACTATCGTCCATATGGCACACTTGTACTACTTTTGTGTTCATGATGTCACTGGACACAATTTAAAAACCCAGAACCACATTAAATACCGTTCGATGCCTGGAACAATTGTGACATACTTGAATATTGCTGAAAGATAATGTCCCATTAGAATTAACACCAATACGATAAAATGAAATGTAAGGATCTTTTCATAGGTAATCTTTAAAACCACAGATTTATTATATTTTAGCTGAAACCCCTAAAACTAAAAAAGCACTTAAAATACATATGAAATTTTAGGTAATTTTCTGTTATCAGTAAATAAAAAGGATTTAATTAGCGGATTATAACTTTGGTCTCCCTGTCTGTCTTGCTTAATACTATTATGAGTTATAACTAACGCTTAGAAGGAGAGATAATTTCCACAGTAAATAACCCTACTCAAATCGGGATCTAAAATTATACAAAATTATCTAAAAACCTTTTCTCAGAAATAACATTTGAAATGAATACTAATTTACAATTAGATTTGTTACTTGTTTCCATTCAGTTAATTTAAAGCTTTTTGTTTATACTCACTCTACAAATTTCTCTTTTCTTATGCTGATTGATTGCAATTCGGGTTTTGCTGCATTGATATGACGTTCCAAAGCCTTGTAGTCCTCCTTTTTATTTTCAACATAGTTATTTAATTTGTTCATTTCTGCACAGAGATCATTAAGACGAGCCTTCATTAAGGCAGCATTTTGCTGTAATTGCTCTTGTTCCAAATGGCGGGTTGATTGAGAATTTATGGTGGAATTTGCCGATGATGCGGTATTTGATGTTGTCGAGGAATTTGTGTTTGTATTTGTACCGACCTGCGGTGGATTATTTATAAAAGTCTCCAACAGTTTGATCTGAGATTGAAACATTTTCTCGGCCCTTTGGAATACCTCTTGATGGAGTTTTTTGTCATTCAATTCGGTTTCAATAGATTTGAAAACTTTAAGTTTTTGATCAAGACTCTGTTGATGTTTATTCAGCTTGTGATGAATCACCAGAAATTGCTCGGCCATAATACGTAGATCTGCATTTGGCTGTAGCTCTTCATCTTCTATGGTTCGTATAATTGGAAGACTCAAGGTAATATCGAGCGTTTTATTATAGAGTTTTAAAGAATTAACTTTATAGTAATTGATTAGCTCGACGACGGAGTTAAATTTGCAGTCAACAAAACCATATTTACCATTCAAATGGCAAATTTTAATCAATTTCTCCGTGCCATCTTTGATAAGAGTCAACGTATATTCTCCTTCTTTAGATAGGGCATCTCTGACTAAAAAACTACCATCCGGTTTGCCGCTGAGTATATTCTTAACGTCCTCTCGACTAATTTTACCCCAATACCATTCAACATTTCGCAGTTCTTCGGCATTTTCATCTAAAGCTGGTCCACTACCAGGTGGTTGTGGCCTCATCGTAGAATAATGAAATGGTGAAGTATACACTATATAAAAGAAACGAAATTCAAAATTAATAAAAAAAAAATATTAAATAATAAGATTGGTAAATAGAGCTTCAAAAAAAAATCTGGGAATTATTTCTAAGCTATGAGTTCTTTAGAACTTTAACAACTTGTATAGATTTTTAATTGAAACCAATTTTTATTTAGCGAAAGACCAAGAGATTAGTAGTTACTTTAAAATCCTTTACGAAAAAAGTTATTTAAATCCCTATTTTGAAAAACGTTGTGTAAATCCTAATCGTTTAAATTTACCAAACAAAATAAGTAAACAAGGATTGAATTTCTGATGTTACGAATTTAATTTTGGGAATTATATTTTGGATGAAAAAATTCAGATAAAACTTAAATGCAGACTGTAAAAATAAGTCCGGTTTTACAAGTTGTTTCCGAGGGGTTCAAATGATATATCGTTAAATAGCTTATAACGAAAGGGGGATTAAACTCTCAAAAATCAAAATCAAAATCTTGAATAAGTTCACACGGAAGCTTTTAATAAAATACGTTATAGTTTATACTTAAGCGATAAATAGCGGGTATATTGCCGTATCTTTTTCCATTATAATTTCTAAATAATTATTGTAAGGAGTAAATATATGGTAAAAACTTACTATTTTAATATGGATGAAAGTTACAGGAGTTTGAAATGTGACAGGAAAATTTCTCTTGTTGTTGTTTTAAATTTCTCTCCGAGTTTCCTGTTAATCGTGTTGTAGTTGTTGCTTTTTTTGACAATTCTCCTTTGTCGCCTTATATTTTGCTTTTTGATAATTTTCTTAAATGAATATCCTCTTCTCATCTGATTTGATTGATCAACACCGTTTTTTTACAAAACTTAACTCATTCATTAATGTATACTTTTTTCTCACATTTTTTCAACAAGTTTATATATATAATTTATTTTATAAAAAGGTATATTTTTTTTAATACCCGAACTCACTTTGCACTCACGTCGTCAGTAATAACGTATCCATATTCCTCTTTCTCGTTTAATAATTTAACAAAAGAAACACACAAAAAAATATTCTTTAGTTTGTGTGTGTGTATTTATTTCACTATAAATGTTCGCGGGGGAAGAGTTTTTATTAATTTTACTTTATATTCTAAGCTCATCACCAAGTTCCATACGCGTGTTTAACTCTGCACATTAAAAGTTTCCATTTTTCCTTAGTAACTGACCTTCCCTTATACACACATCTTTATTATATTCACACAATTTTCATTTTCTTATTGAATTTATTCCATTTTTTTTAATTTTATTCACACTGGCCAAAAATATTAGCAATTAATATTAAGTGTTAATAAAAAAAAAATAGTTCAGGAGGAGTGAAATAAGTTGAAGTAGATGAAAAAACTGGCTTCGTGATTTTTTCTGCTGCTTCTGCTAAAAATGAAAACCTGTGCGTTTCTACACACAGTGTTGCTTCTTTTATTTCGAGGAGAACAAAGAAGAATTGATAATACCGAGTACACTTGATAATATAACATTAGTGCAATAACACATATATTTGCAAAACAACAATTTTAACAAAAACAATGTATTTTTTAGCAACTTTTTTCTATCATTTATGTTTAAGGTTTAAAAAGATTACTTTTTGTATTTAATAACTTCGCAACATGCATGACATCATTGACCGGTTTAAATGTAGTGTAAATATGACAATTTTTGTAGTAAGCGTAACTACACGGCATATATTATTATATCAATCTATTATCTATTTGAAATTTTATTTTATTTTGAAATTTTATTTCAAAATAAGTTACAAAAATGTAAAAAAAATCCCTTTGTTATATAAATATGGAGAAGTAATCATAACTTCCTTAGAAATAGAGTGAAGTGATTTAAGATCCTAAAATTGAACGTTTAGACTGCAAAAAAAACTTGGATATGAATCATTCAGAATTTATACAAATTTTGGATAAATTATTTCGATAGCGAGAACGAAAAAATATATTTTTTTTTATATGTTTTCAAACATATTTTCATGAACTGAAAATAAAAAGAAAAGGACGACAAATACCATCAATAATCTAACCGGATACATAATCGTTTTAGTCTGGCATCTATACATAGTCTGTTTTTGTAAAACAGCTGTGAATGTCATAACAAGACGAACATCAATTATAACATCCACAAATTTAGGAAAGTTTCATCAATATATAAATTTTGTAAATTATACAAGGAGATGGCAAAACCACCAACACGCGATATAATAAAAATTATTTTTCAAAACTTCTTCAAATCACTAAGGCCGAGGCAAATTCGTGGTAACTATATTGGCGAGGATTACTTTGGCAACAAATACTACGAAATACCTGCGAATCCATCAATTGGTAAACGCAAACCATCCAGATGGTTTGAACCTCCAGATAAAGAGGCTTTCGATCAGGAATTAACAGCGGAATGGGAAGCTTGGTTGAGGGGACGCAGAGATGAACCACCCAAAAAAGAGGAATTGGTTAGAAATTTACATATTATGGATATGAAGAAAAAGAATGCCGCCGAATTGGATATAAAATATGGCAAGAAAGATAGCAAAGGCCAATTGGTTAAACCAGAACCAGGAACTATTGGAACTTTTCCAAAATATAGCGAATATGAGATTGTTCCCAGTAAAGATCCTGAGAAGAAATTGTAAAAGTTGGAGCTAGACATATAATAGAATTCTATGTGATAAATTATTTTATTAGTAAAGCTAGGTGTTGCTATGTTAAATAAAAGTTAAAATTCATGTTCGATATAATATGATATTAGTGACAGTTCATTTCTTTTCAGTTTTTATACACATTGTCAATGAGCCTTAATGAGTCTGTTTGCTGGCTGGAAATTGATTTGCTAAAAACAACGCAATTGAAATGTTATTGAACAAACTGAACCACAGGCAATGTAAAAAGTTTTATCATTTTAAATGTTCTTCAACGGGTATATATTCAACAGATTCTGCAACTTCTACATATGAAACAATGGAAGATAGAGCGAAAAGGGCTTTAATTTTGAATCACCTAAAATTAAAGTTCCAAAAATTCGTTTGTCTCGAATCAAAAATCCAATTTCATATGAAAAATTAAAAAAAATGCGTTTTTCGGGAAACCTACGCAAAAATTAAAAAAAAAATCATAAAAACGTGTTTTTCTCAAAAACTGAATATTGAAGTAATGTGAAACAATGTTAAATTTTTCATGCGTTTTCAGGTTTCCAAATAATTTCGATAGCGATCGCTCAAACTTATCCAAGTAACATATGCGAGCTGTAGTCTATGTACAGGTTTATATGGACATAGCGACACACGGTCGACTTAGAAAATTTTTCTGGGCCAGTCTAGATAATAAATGAAATGTATATAAAACATTTTTGAATAAATATCACAATGTTTAGATTTTCAACATGAGCTATTTGTTTGAAAATATGATGTTTTCTTTAACTTTATATACATATGAAATAAAGAATAAAGAAATAATTAACAAATGTATTAATTGCATAAAAGCCAATAAGAAACTAAATATGGGACTTGATGAAAATCATATAACATCAAAGAAAGAATGTCCAGTTTACCAAAATAAACTAAATTATAAACAGCAGATAAGTGGTATATACACAAACGTATGTGGTTTAATGAATAATTTCGACCAACTGGAAATAATTGCTGATGAAAAGAACCAGATTTTATAATATTGACGGAGACACACGCAGCGAAGGAAATAGATGAGAATGAAATTAGGCTACCGAAATATGATCACTATATTACATATTCAAACTCAAAAAAGACCGGCAGAGTAACTATATATTTTACAAAATTTTGGAATATTCCGAAAATATGCGAGAAGGGGTATGACTACAAGTACTGGATGAGTGTATACTTGGCGAGGAGAACACAAATAATGATAATGGTTGTATACAGATCAAGTAATAGCGAAGCAGAATTTTGCGAAGTATTTGAGCAAGTAATCGAAGATTTATGTGAAACACAATACGACATTATTATAGTTGGAGACTTCAACATCGATTGGAGTAAGGAAGGAACTTACAAAAACAGATTAGAAAACATATTTAACGATAATGGACTTAAACAAATTGTAACAGTTCGAATCTAATTCTCTTTACGAACGGTCGTGTAAATAATTAAAGCGCATAGAGTACAACTATTTAAAATTAATAACAAGTGTATATTTTTGTTTTTGCAATTGCCTATTCTTGATCTCATTTGAACTCACGTGGTAGTAAATTCAGCTTAAAACAGGAATAAAAAATCTAGCGATGGCCCGAAGGGCCAAATCTTCATCAAAAAGAAAGCTCCTTGCCAACAAGATGACAAAACTTCCTCCGGGTTTTAACCCGAACATCGCGTCAACTTCAAGCAACAGATTTAGCCTGCTTGCTGGCCTTAATGATATGGACGTCACTCCTGTATCAAATATTAACGAGGTTAAACAACACAAACCTCCACCTATTGTTGTTGAAGCTAACGCCTCATTTACAGAAATACAAAAACTACTTGGTAAAGATTGTATTTTCAAACGTACTTCAATTGGTACTAAAATTTTTGCTCCAAGTACAGAAATGTTCGAATGCTACAAGCAAATTCTTAAAGAGAGTAAGTTGGAGTTTCACTCTTATGGCTCCAAAGATAATAGGTTATACACCACTTTTTTACACGGTTTACCCCGCATAAAAACTGAGGACAACCTGTCCCCTTCTTCCGTAGCTGAAATAGTCACCAAATTCAGTTCGAACAACAATGCAGTTTACAAAGTTCAATTTGTACGTAAAAATTTTAACCCAACTGCCTTAAGAAACGTAAGAACAATTTCAAATATAACAATTTCCTGGAAAAAATACAAATCTAAATCCAGAAATAAACCAACTCAATGCTGGAACTGCTTAATGTATGGCCATGGCGGTGAACATTGTCATCGTAGTGCTGCCTGTATGATATGTGCAGAACAACATCATACAAGTGTGTGTCCGTTTAACACAAACGAAAAAAGACCAGCTGTTTTTACATGCTTTAATTGCAAAAAACAAGGAAAAGAGAGAACTGATCACTCTGCAAACGATATCAACTGTCCGTTACGTTCTCTCTATTTGGAAACTAGAACAAGAGTTACTTCTAAAAGTCCGAATAAAAGCAGACAACAACAAAATAACTCATTTCAATTTAATGTGGGAGATTTTCCTAACTTAAGAAACAACAACACAAATTGTAACAATAACATCAATAATAACAGCAAAGCTACATATGCTAATCAGCTGAAAACAAACAACGATTTATTTAGCATTGATGAGCTTTTTGATATTTTCACTACAGCTATGGATGATTTGCATAGATGCACTTCAAAAGTACAACAAATCAAAGTTGTAATGTCAATGGTAAAATTGTTGCGGTGGCCCAATATACTGGGAATCTAAGCCCATGATTTGAGAGTGTAAGCAGTTTTTTTTTAACAGAACACCATAGCGATTGGCATTTGAAAATGATGGATGCTGAGCAGATGTAGTTGGGTTGTGGGCGTTGCGTTGTGTGGTTGGATATACTGGAAGTAGGGAAAAAAATGTTTAAAAAAATTAAATATATAAAAATGTTCATACTTACGCTTCGTCTGTAACCATGTGTAGGAAATAATTGAGGTTGATAGATGAAACATGGTTGTAAAAAAACGTATGTATAGAGGTGTTTTTTTTATATACACTGTAAAGATGTACGTTTTGTTAGTGTATCATGCAGCGTATAGATAAAAACTTTTTTTTTATGAATGAAGTTAATTTGGAACGTTAAATTTGGAATGTCGAAATGAGAAAATAAAGGGTTTGAAGCTTGGAAGCGATAAAAATAGATAGTTTCAGGATATTTTACGGTAGTTTAAAAAAGAGATAGAAAGATAGGAATTTTAATGAAAGGGATAGTTAAATTAGGTAATTTTGTTTTGGAATAAGATATTAATATGGCTGTTTTGGAAAGAATTTTACCCAAGCTTACGACAAAAATTTAATAAGGAGGCATTGCTAGTTAACAAACCATTGAGTTCGGAAGTGTGGGCGGAAAAAGAAAAAATTTTGCTTAAAAAATCTGAAAAGATAATCAACTTTGAGACAGTGAAAAACTTTGTGATCAAGTGAAAAAGTGGGAAACAAACAAAAAGAAAACTAAAAAGGTTGAAAAAATTTTAAACTGGGCGAACCGAACAACAAGGATAAAACATATAAAATTACGGTGGTTATAGAGGTATGTAAATGATATGGAAATTTAGTAATTTCCAGGAAATGATGTTGAAAAAATTTAGGTTATCCTGGAGGACATATTGTTGTGAAATCAGTGGCAAATAGAGTTATTTCCTATAAAATACTAAAAAAAGGGAAAGAAGACTTGGGTCTGGCCTTTGTCGGTGGCAGGTCCTGCGACATATATATTAGTGGAGACCAGAAGATTTTTGGGAGTAGTTCACGACGAGGTTCGTTTAATTAGAGAAGACCAAGTTAAGTCCAAAAGGAACCAGTCCACATAAAATCTTCGTGTAAATCCAGGTAACCTCTAAATATTTTATGTAAAGTTAAGTCCGAAGTCCATTAGCATCATGCGGAAATAACGGTCCGTGCAATTTGGAAAAAGTCAAGAGCAAATATCTGAAAACAGAAAAATTTGATATGTATATTTAGTGTAGTGTTATGTATATATATATGTATTTATAAGTAAAAATAAGTAGCATTAGGGTTAGTTTATTTTTGTGTTTTTTTTTGGTGTGAAAATGTATTTGTGTGCCAAAATTAATAAGGCCTTATAAAAAAAAAAAAAAAAAGAAACACACAAGAATCGATATTATTCGCAAGTGAAAGTTAGAATATATTTTTTTATTTTGGTGTGGTCCGGCACAGGTTTTAGGGAGCTCCTTCAGGCCAAGTGGAAATTTAGGACAAAATTAGGAACCAAAATGTATAGCTAAAGCCTTGTGAATGGTCATCCATCTTGTGTAGGCGTCTACGGATAAAAACGCGGCAAACAGATAATTTTTTTTTTGTTATAAAAATGGCCTCAAATATAAAGATGTCGTATTTTCGAGAATATTTGGTATAGTTTCTTTTTGTACACAATTACATGCATATACATATCTATATATTTTCAAACTTTTTTTTTTGTGAACATAATTATTTTGTTTTGTTAATATAATTTTTCTTGGTTAAATTAACTTTATTAAGTGAAAAGTAAATTATTTTTTTTTTTGTTTTTGAGTTTTTGGCATAAAGGGCCGCAGCGTAAATTTTATTAAAGTTTAATATAATCAATTATAACGTTTATTTGTTTTCTTGTTGTAAATTTCAAGTTAAAAATAGATGTAAAAATTTGTAATTTAGCAGTTTATTTTTTTTTTTGTGGTATGGTTAGATATAGGAATATATTAATAAAAATTATGTATTGAATTTGTAAAACAAAATATGATTGGTTAAATTAGTTAAATAGGGGTAGGTTAATAAAAAGGTAAGTGGTGAAAGCAAGCGGGTTTTTGGGGTCACGGAATTTATAGTTCGGATGAAATGTGACCATGGTTGGGCAGGGCGACTGGAGGCCAACATCTTCCTCCCACTCCAGATGTGTGGTAAATGTGATAGTTTTTTTTTGTTAGTTAATTTTTATTGGTGCGAGCCTAGGACTAGTGTTGAGGGATGGATGCACACCCTGATAAAACCGCAGAGAGCTAGTCGGTCCAATCACGCTAGTGCCAAACAGGTCTCTTAACAATTGGCGCCCAATAGGAAGACTTTCAGCGTCAAAGACGCTTCAAAAAAATTTTTAAGTTTTTTTTTGTGTAAAACAGCGATGCACAAGATAATAAACCAATAGAGTTAGTACAATAGCCCATCGTTTTTGCTTTTAAGTGT
Source organism: Cordilura impudica (assembly GCA_963682025.1). NCBI lineage: Eukaryota > Metazoa > Arthropoda > Insecta > Diptera > Scathophagidae > Cordilura > Cordilura impudica. The sequence goes on along the minus strand of OY821518.1, from coordinate 41,106,791 downwards.
TTTCCATTACATAAGGTTACCAACCTTGTAGCCATTCTAGGTAATTCCCGGGAAGTCAGTGTACAAGTAAAGGTTTTTCTGTGTAATTCGTAAAACATTTGAAGTAAAGGTGTCCAGTTCTTAGGAAGTGCAGTGATGTTCGTAGGTGATCGAGATTATCACGACCCTATTGGTACACACTTACCTCCTTATTTTGTGTTGTACTGTAGTTTCAGCTTAAGATTTTATTCATGGAGCAGTCTGCAAACCGTTCGATAGCCGCTCAAACAATAGTTTAGAGGTCCCGAGTATCGGAAGGTGGAAAAACTGGCCTTTGGGGTTTTCCTAGAAAAAGGATACCAAAGCATGAATAAGATGAAAAGAAAAGTTTTACGTATACATATATATTTCATTATGATTGTTTGATTAACACATCTAGAGATGCTCTTAGGAGAGTCCACGAAATTATAACCGCAAACGCCACCACAACTTTTATTAACCACCCCTGAAATAAGGAAATATAGAAAAGCATTAGTTTAAATAAATATATAAGTATAGATAAATATTGAGAGTTTAGCAAAGTTTATTTATGCATATGTGAAAATTTTTTTTTATATTTTTATTTATTTTTGTGCACATTACATTATCATAAATTGTTTTTATTTTTATTATTTTTATTTTTTTTTATTATTTTTATTATTTTTATTTTTTTTTTTTATTATTTTTATTTTTTTTTTATTTTATTATTACTATATGAAACATTTTTCTTAGTAGATACGTACATATATATTACATATTCTCCGTGATTTTTTTTTGGTTACCGATATTTTTGTTGGTTTGGTTAAAATTTAATGATCAAAGATCAGAAAAGTTTTTCTGGTCAATAAAAGGGCATGAATATAGAAACAAGAGCCCAATCAAACATAAGAAAGCGTAAGGTTGTATTTGATGCTAATAGGTCTGTCCAACACACACAACCCAAGCAAGCTAGATCCAAACCAGCCATTTCAGATATGAATAACCCCAACAATAACGCAGATTTAGGACAGTTTATAGATCTGTCAGGGACCATTGTATCAGGTAATGCGGGAAGATCTAATAATCCACCTTTGGACCCGAGATCCCGTGCAGGTTCGGAAGAAAATGCAACTCCGGTTACGGTTGAAGAGTCATTAGAACAACGAATGAGGAACATGGTACAAGGTGAAATGGGTGAAATTAGAAAAATTATCAGTGATTTGGCTAAGGCTGTCAGTGATCTGACAAGGATTACGTTGACGAACCAACCGACTGCAAATAATGTTTCTCATGCTGCACAAAGGGAAAATGTGTTAGTTTCGAGTGTACCCGGTAGCGATCAAAGTGGTATCCAGACGCCACAAGATGTTAGGGCTAACGAAATGCCAGTTAGGGAAAATACCTCGACTTCAAATCAACCAATAGGTTTTACAATTGAAAATCAATTTCAACCCAGTTTTAGAATTGGCACCCCAAGCATGCCCATTCATAGAACGGTACCAATAAGCACTGACGGGGGACATCGTAATAATCAGGTTTGGATTCGTATCGACAAGTGGGGTCTAAATTTTGACGGCAATACGATGCGAATGAGTGTAGAAGATTTTATTTTTCGAATCGAGCGTTTACAAGCTCAATATGAAATTCCGTTTGACGAAATTTTGAGGGATTTTCACCTTTTAGTTTCGGGTCCGGCAAAGGATTGGTACTGGCTATTTATTCAGACCCATTACTACGTTAAATGGCCTGGACTTAAACAAGCTTTATTGAGCCAATACCAAACCTCTCGTTCAAATTTTGAAATAATGAGAGATCTAGTGGAAAGGAAACAACAGCCTAACGAAACGATAGATCAGTTCTTTCACGTCATGTGTCGCTTACGTGCCAAACTGGTACAATCCATTCCGGAGTATGACATAATCAAAATACTGAAACGTAATGTCAAGGAGAGCGTGGGAAGGATTGTCTATCCCATAAATGTTTCATCTGTCGAGCAGCTAAGAGTTGAATGCAACGAAGCTGAGCGGAATTTCCCAAGGAAAGATATGAGGCAAACGCAACAACAAATAAGACCAAGTAGACAGATTAACGAAATATATGGTGATCAGTACGAAAATCAGCCTGGGCCTGATGAATACAGCCAGGAGTGTGAAGAAGTGACAGCTTTTCGTCTGAACCAACAAAAACAACCTATTGTCTGTTGGAACTGTAAAGTGGCAGGGCACGTGTTTATGGAGTGTCCATCTACGGAAAGATCGTTATTTTGCTATCGCTGCGGGAAGCCTAACGTAATCACGCCCAACTGTCCAACTTGCCAGCAGGGAAACTCAAAACGGGGCGTGGGAATAACGGGGGGCCCGCGTCGGTCCGAGAACCCCGCATCATCAAAAGATTAAGAGAACCAGATGAGTCGATTAGAATTGAAAATGTTAGGTTAAGAGATAAAATAAAATTAGCAAATACTAATAAAAATTTAGCAAACATTAAACATCTTTTACCGGTAGAAATAAGGCAGCAAAATTATGAGGAAGCTAGATCGAGAATTTTTGGTTCAGAACTTTCTATTAGAAAACCTTCAGCTCGGATTGTAAAAATTAGAAAAAAATTTGCAGAACGCCGTCGAATGAATCGGTGCGTTATTGAGTCTGTCCATAGAGCAACTAAGGTGCAAGGAGATCCACGCGTTTTCGCTGATGTAGAAATTGAAGGACAAATTTTTAACGGACTGTTAGATACAGGAGCATCAATTAGTATTTTAGGAAAAGGTTGTAGGGAATTTGTTCAAGATTTTAATCTAAGTATTCAACCAATGGTGACCTGTGTGAAAACTGCCAGCGGTCAACAACAAAGAATACTTGGAAAAATAAATTTATCCATAAAGTACAAAGAGAAAGAGCATAAAATGCTATTTTATCTTTGCCCTGATTTGGAACAAGTTCTTTATTTAGGTATAGACTTCTGGAGAAATTTTAGCTTGGCTCCTGAAATACTTGGCGTAGAGGAAATAGATTTGCCTAAATTTGAACAAGACTTTGTTAAAAATAGTACAGATTACCGACTAAGACCACACGAACTTACTGAAGAACAGCAGAACGAATTAGACAATGTAGTAAAAACTTTTTATAATTTTGAAGAAAATGGTTTAGGTCACACGACGCTAGAAAAACATAAAATCACTCTGGTAGAAGGCGCTGTACCGGTCAAGGACAGATATTACCCAATATCACCGGCAGTGCAACAGATAACGTATGAGGAGATTGATTTGATGTTAAAACTAAATGTAATAGAGGAAAGCGAGAGTCCGTGGAGCAATCGCACTACTATTGTTAGGAAGCCAGGAAAAAATCGTTTTTGTCTTGATGCCAGGAAGCTCAACAAAGTAACTGTTAAGGATGCATATCCATTGCAAAATATAGATGGCATTTTGAGTCGTATCGACGAGACATATTTTATAAGCAGCGTCGATCTTAAATACGCATTTTGGCAAATAGAATTAGACGACGAGAGCAAACCTTATACCGCATTCACAGTCGCTGGGAGACCGCTTTACCAATTCAGGGTCATGCCATTTGGCTTATGCAACGCGGCGCAACGTCTATGTAGGCTAATGGATAGAGTTATACCGCAAAGACTTAAAGATAACGTCTTTATATACTTAGATGATTTGCTAGTGATTTCAAGCACGTTTGAAGAACATATGAAGCTTTTAGGAGAAGTAGCCAAATGTCTGCGAGATGCAAATCTTACAATAGGTTTGAAAAAGTCGAAATTCTGTTTCCAAGAATTAAAATATTTGGGTTTCATAATTGGCGGAGGAATGTTGAGAACAGATCCAGAAAAAGTGCAGGCAATAAAGGATATAAAACTACCAAAGAACACTAGGGAAGTGCGTAGCTTTTTGGGAACTGCAGGATGGTATAGGCGCTTCATCAAAGATTTTGCGTCAATTTCAGCATCTTTGACTGATACCTTAAAAAAATCCAAGAAATTCATAATGACGGCAGAAGCGAAAGAGGCGTTTGAAAAATTAAAAAGAGCGCTTACAACGGCTCCTGTTTTGAGACACGCAGATTTCTCTAAAAGATTTTATATACAATGTGATGCATCAGAATATGGTATTGGAGCTGTGCTATATCAGCTTAATGATAAAAATGAAGAGCACCCAATTGCATTCTACTCACAAAAATTAAACAACTGTCAACGAAACTACAGTGTGACAGAAAAAGAATGCTTAGCAGCTGTTATGGCGATAAAAAAATTCAGGCAGTATGTAGAGATGATGCCATTTACCGTGGTTACCGATCACGCCAGCCTTCAGTGGCTGATGACATTAAAAGACTTGAGTGGAAGATTGGCAAGATGGTCTTTGCAGCTACAGGCCTATAATTTCGATATAACCCATAGGAAAGGATCAGAAAACGTAGTAGCTGATATGTTGTCGAGACTGCCACAAAATCTAGAAATCAGCGAGTTAGAAAAAGAAGATTTCTTAGATTTCGAAACTACCGAGTTCGAAAGCGAAGAATATCTGGAGCTGATAAAGAAGATAGAGGAAAATGTTGAAAATCTACCAGATTTGAAAGTAGAAGATGGGTTGATATTTAAAAAAACCGTGTTTGATCAAGATCAAAGAGATGAATATATCTGGAAACTCTGGCTACCCTCAAACATCACGCAAGCAATTATCGAAAAAGCTCATAACACAAATACTTCCGGACATGGTGGAATAGCTAAAACTATAGAAAGAGTAAAGCGTTTCTTTTATTGGCCAAGAATGACACAGCAAGTAAAAGAATATGTGAAAGCTTGTCAGATTTGTAAAGAATCTAAACCGGCAAATCAAAGACTTATGCCGAGTATAGGGCAAGAAGTAGTGACTGATCGACCATTCCAAAAGCTATATATTGATTTCCTGGGGAAATATCCGAGGTCAAAGAATGGAAATTGCTATATCTTTATCGTTGTGGATCATTTCACCAAATTCACATTTTTGAAAGCAATGAGAGAAGCCACAACAAATAATGTAGTGAAATTTTTAGTGCATGAAATATTCCATAAATTCGGCGTACCGGAAATAATCCACAGCGATAATGGTGCACAATTTGTTTCGAAAAATTTCCAAAATATGATTGAGGCGTATAAAATTCAACACATTAAAACAGCTGTTTATAGTCCACAGTCGAACGCTTCAGAAAGGGTTAACCAATCTGTTTTGAATGCGATTAGGTCATATCTGGAAGACGATCACAGAGACTGGGACATGTACCTGTCCGAAATAGAGTGTGCATTAAGAACATCGGTTCACTCAGCGACTGGTGTTACTCCATTTTTCGCGTTGTTTGGGTTCCACATGTTTTCCAGTGGAAGCGATTATAAATTAGCCAGAAAACTAATGTCTTTGTCGGATCACGAGATAGTTAAATTAAAATCGAATGAAAAGCTGGAATTAATCAGGGAAAGGATTAAGGCAAACATGCACGAAGCCTATGAAAAAAGTTCAGAAAGGTACAACAAACGAGCCCGTAATGTCAAATTTGTGCCAGGTCAAGAAGTTTATAGACGCAACACCGTATTAAGCGATTTCGGTAAAAACATAAATGCAAAATTTTGCAAGAAATTTATTAAATGTAGGGTACTAAAACCGATAGGCAATAATATGTACGAACTGGAGAATATGCAGGGTAAACCTATAGGGGTATTCCATGCCAAAGACATAAGGGCTTGAAAATTGCAAAAATCAAATATAAATATTATCAGTACCGAGGTCATAAAGATCACCGTTTGACTTTCGATGAGGTGGGGTTTGCCAGTGAAATCAGTATCGTTACAATGAATAATTCGGTGTAGTTGTTCAACAATTGGGCCAACGTTTCTAAGCAGGTTACGTCTGTAACCGTCATTGTGCCATTGGTGCGACTCCGTGAGCGTTCTGGGGAACTATGCCATTAAGAACTGAGAGTCGTTAGTCACCTGGTACAATAACATTTATCTGAGTCCGGAATTACGGCGAGATGAACAAAACAGTCGAATTAAGAAACAAACAGATCATAACAGACGAGGGTGTTTTCACTGTAACGATACCACGGTCACTGACGAACGAATTGCATGCAAGAAACTCCTTAAATGTAGAGTCCGGCAACCGATAGGGAACAACATTTATAAAATTGAGATCTTGCATGGAAAAATTATAGGCATTTATCATGCGAAATATATTAAATTATAGTCAAGCAACAAATCTGTGATATAAATATACGTGCAATATTAGGATATAAGAAACGAAAACGTTATACATATATAATTATACATAAAGAAATATTTCATTTTGTTTTCGTGCCTAAATGTCCAGTATTGTCCGTAATTATACACTTATTTTGTTAAATATATAAATGTTTTTTTTTGATAAACATATTTAAAGATTATCCCAAGTGCAATATTAGAATTAAGGAACGAAAATTTTGCCAATGAATTTTCGTTTGTTTTAATGTACAGTATTGTCCGTAATTATACACATATGTTATTAAATTATTTATATATATATATACAAGTTTTTACCTGATTTAATAATTTTTTTTTGCTAGTACATTGTCGAATAGTCAACGCTAATGTCCCATGGGTCCAAAATTAACTCATTCATATAATTTCGAAAAGTACCTGAAAAGAAAAAGACAAAATACACAAAGTAACAATCCTTTAAATCAAGTAAACGAATATACTGCCCTAATAATATCCATGTCTCAACGTAAATCGTTTCGGGAACCGTCATTATGTACCTGTAAATAAGATTAAATAGTTAGAAACAAAACTGATTCAAGCTGTGATAAAATAGAATTGGTGTGAAAACACTTACCTGAACATACAAACGTCGTAGTAAAATTCAGATTTAGGCCCGGCTTACGAGACTTCAGGGTGTGGGAGTTCCCCACGTAAGGAAGACGCATGATGTCCACGCACACCGGTTTTGTCGTCGGCAGTCCTTAGCCAACACCTGTGTTTTGTTGCGGTGGCCCAATATACTGGGAATCTAAGCCCATGATTTGAGAGTGTAAGCAGTTTTTTTTTAACAGAACACCATAGCGATTGGCATTTGAAAATGATGGATGCTGAGCAGATGTAGTTGGGTTGTGGGCGTTGCGTTGTGTGGTTGGATATACTGGAAGTAGGGAAAAAAATGTTTAAAAAAATTAAATATATAAAAATGTTCATACTTACGCTTCGTCTGTAACCATGTGTAGGAAATAATTGAGGTTGATAGATGAAACATGGTTGTAAAAAAACGTATGTATAGAGGTGTTTTTTTTATATACACTGTAAAGATGTACGTTTTGTTAGTGTATCATGCAGCGTATAGATAAAAACTTTTTTTTTATGAATGAAGTTAATTTGGAACGTTAAATTTGGAATGTCGAAATGAGAAAATAAAGGGTTTGAAGCTTGGAAGCGATAAAAATAGATAGTTTCAGGATATTTTACGGTAGTTTAAAAAAGAGATAGAAAGATAGGAATTTTAATGAAAGGGATAGTTAAATTAGGTAATTTTGTTTTGGAATAAGATATTAATATGGCTGTTTTGGAAAGAATTTTACCCAAGCTTACGACAAAAATTTAATAAGGAGGCATTGCTAGTTAACAAACCATTGAGTTCGGAAGTGTGGGCGGAAAAAGAAAAAATTTTGCTTAAAAAATCTGAAAAGATAATCAACTTTGAGACAGTGAAAAACTTTGTGATCAAGTGAAAAAGTGGGAAACAAACAAAAAGAAAACTAAAAAGGTTAGAAAAAATTTTAAACTGGGCGAACCGAACAACAAGGATAAAACATATAAAATTACGGTGGTTATAGAGGTATGTAAATGATATGGAAATTTAGTAATTTCCAGGAAATGATGTTGAAAAACTTTAGGTTATCCTGGAGGACATATTGTTGTGAAATCAGTGGCAAATAGAGTTATTTCCTATAAAATACTAAAAAAGGGAAAGAAGACTTGGGTCTGGCCTTTGTCGGTGGCAGGTCCTGCGACATATATATTAGTGGAGACCAGAAGATTTTTGGGAGTAGTTCACGACGAGGTTCGTTTAATTAGAGAAGACCAAGTTAAGTCCAAAAGGAACCAGTCCACATAAAATCTTCGTGTAAATCCAGGTAACCTCTAAATATTTTATGTAAAGTTAAGTCCGAAGTCCATTAGCATCATGCGGAAATAACGGTCCGTGCAATTTGGAAAAAGTCAAGAGCAAATATCTGAAAACAGAAAAATTTGATATGTATATTTAGTGTAGTGTTATGTATATATATATGTATTTATAAGTAAAAATAAGTAGCATTAGGGTTAAGTTTATTTTTGTGTTTTTTTTTGGTGTGAAAATGTATTTGTGTGCCAAAATTAATAAGGCCTTATAAAAAAAAAAAAAAAAAGAAACACACAAGAATCGATATTATTCGCAAGTGAAAGTTAGAATATATTTTTTTATTTTGGTGTGGTCCGGCACAGGTTTTAGGGAGCTCCTTCAGGCCAAGTGGAAATTTAGGACAAAATTAGGAACCAAAATGTATAGCTAAAGCCTTGTGAATGGTCATCCATCTTGTGTAGGCGTCTACGGATAAAAACGCGGCAAACAGATAATTTTTTTTTTTGTTATAAAAATGGCCTCAAATATAAAGATGTCGTATTTTCGAGAATATTTGGTATAGTTTCTTTTTGTACACAATTACATGCATATACATATCTATATATTTTCAAACTTTTTTTTTTGTGAACATAATTATTTTGTTTTGTTAATATAATTTTTCTTGGTTAAATTAACTTTATTAAGTGAAAAGTAAATTATTTTTTTTTTGTTTTTGAGTTTTTGGCATAAAGGGCCGCAGCGTAAATTTTATTAAAGTTTAATATAATCAATTATAACGTTTATTTGTTTTCTTGTTGTAAATTTCAAGTTAAAAATAGATGTAAAAATTTGTAATTTAGCAGTTTATTTTTTTTTTGTGGTATGGTTAGATATAGGAATATATTAATAAAAATTATGTATTGAATTTGTAAAACAAAATATGATTGGTTAAATTAGTTAAATAGGGGTAGGTTAATAAAAAGGTAAGTGGTGAAAGCAAGCGGGTTTTTGGGGTCACGGAATTTATAGTTCGGATGAAATGTGACCATGGTTGGGCAGGGCGACTGGAGGCCAACATCTTCCTCCCACTCCAGATGTGTGGTAAATGTGATAGTTTTTTTTTGTTAGTTAATTTTTATTGGTGCGAGCCTAGGACTAGTGTTGAGGGATGGATGCACACCCTGATAAAACCGCAGAGAGCTAGTCGGTCCAATCACGCTAGTGCCAAACAGGTCTCGTAACAAAATACGCCCATGGATTATACTATTAATTTAAACGAATTCAAAATTCTTCACTTGAATGCTAATGGCATTTCAAACTTTTCTAAATTAAAACAATTTGAAATACTAATTGAAAGAGAAAATATTAAAATAGCGTCTTTGAATGAAACATTTTTTTCAGAAAATCATAGACCCTATTTTAAAAATTATTATTTACATAGAAGTGACAGAACAGATGCAAGAGGAGGAGGAGTAGCTCTGTTAATTCATAAATCTGTCGCTCATAAAAACCTCTTTATATCAAACACTTCATCAATCGAAAACATCTCAATTGAAGTTATTATAAATAATTGACCTATTGTTGTATCTTCGTTATATTCACCAAGATATACTCATAACTTCTGTGCTGATATCTTGAACCTTACACCTTCCACCAAAGAATAGTTTTTGGTGACCTAAATGCCAAACATTGTTCTTGGAATTGCCCTTCAAATAATACTGCAGGAATTGCACTCAACAACCTACAGCAATCAAGCAATTTTTTCATTCACTACCCTAATAGTCCAACCCTATTCCCCCATCAACACAATCGCGACGCATCCACAGTCGATATTATTTTAAGCAATTCAGCTTTAGATATAGACGTAAAAACAATGGATTACGAAATACCATCAGACCATCGCCCCATTATATGTACACTTAAAAGATCAGCGGCCTTGCAGGTAGACCTCAATTATTATGATTATAGTGCAACCAACTGGAACATTTTTATGAATTTTTTAGACAATAAAATCACGTTATATTCGGATATATACAATACCAAGGTAGTTATTGATCAGGAAATTCAAAAATTTATAAATGTAGTTTTCGAAGCAAGGGATGTGTCTACACCTAAAATAACTCAACAAAATAATTACACATTACCAGAAAGTACTGTGAAATATATTAAACTAAGAAGAAGCTTTAAAAGAAATATAGCCGAGCAAAGTTTTTATAATCAATGTACTAAGTTTCTAAGTAACATGATTGATAAAAGTATTAATTCGGAGCGCAATAAGAAATGGTCTCAATTATTATCCAATTTAAAACCAGGTGATAAATCATTTTGGAAAATAAGCAGGAACTTGCGAGGAAAAGGAAAAAAATCAAATCGCTCACTTTAAAGTTGGAAATACAAAAATAACATCTGATAAGGACAAGGCTGAAGTCCTGGCAAATACAATTGTCCAAGCAAATAACCTCAATTCGAACTATAACCACTCGGCAGATACACTAATAAATACAACAGTAAATAATTTTAAGAAGGAAAACCCGAGTTCTGAATCTGCAATTTATACATCTCTTGAAGAAGTAATGAATATTGTCTCATCAATAAAACCCTCAAAATCCCCTGGATTTGACAATGTTCCCAACCTGCTCTTAAAGAAACTACCACTCAAAGCTCTAAAATTACTGGTTATAATATTTAACAGCTGCATCAAACTCAACTATTTCCCTAACAATTTCAAAAACGCTAAGGTTATAGCTATCAACAAACCTAGTAAGCCAAAAAATAACCCAAATAGCTATAGACCTATTAGTTTATTAAGTAACTTAGGTAAAATATTTGGAAAAATACTACATTCTCGTATTAGTGAATTTGTAACGACCAATTCTATTGTTGCTAAAGAACAATTTGGATTTAAAAAAGGGCATAGCACTACTCACCAAATAAACAGAATTAAAAATCAAATAATCAGCAATAAAAACAATAAACGTTCAACGGGTCTAATATTGTTGGATATCGAAAAAGCGTTTGACACCGTTTGGCACAATGGCCTAGTATTTAAACTTCTTGATGCAAATATACCAAAATATTTATGCAAACTTATTTCAGATTTCATTCACGGCAGAAGCTTTAAAGTTGCGATTAATAATGAAACATCATCTCCAAAAAACATTACCACAGGGTTACCTCAATGATCAGTCTTGTCGCCATTGCTTTACTCGATATATACATCCGATTTTAAAGTTCCGAAATATATGAAAGTTGCTTACTACGCAGATGATACTGCGTTAATTTCTTCAAACAAACTTACAAGTGCACTCCTGAAGAAAATGGAAAAGGGACTTGTTAATTGCAGTAAATATTTTCACAAATGGAAAATCAAAATTAATCCAAACAAGACCCAAGCAATTATTTTTCCGTTCAACAAATCTCCCAAAAGACTGCCAAGACGTCATCTTCATATTGGAAATAATACCATAAATGTACTTAATCATGTCAAATATCTCGGAGTTGTCTTGGACAAAAAGCTTACTTTTAAACAACATTTTATGGCTACGTGTCAAAAAGCTATAAAATCATTTAAAGCATTATGGCCACTACTAAATAGAATGTCATTTCTAAACCCCAAAAACAAAAATCTACTCTTCAAAAGTGTTATAAGGCCGATATTAACATACGCGTGTCCTATTTGGAGTGACGCTGCCAACTGCCACCTAAAACGCTTACAAATTATACAAAACAAATGTCTTAAAATGATAAATAAAAAGCCCTGGAGGTTTCCTACAAATCTTCTTCATGAAGAAACAGGTTATGAAAAAATTATCGATTTCATAACAAGGATTAACAATAATTACTTTGCCAAAATTGAAAATTCCTCTTACCCACTGATAAGAGAATGTAGAGAAATAACGTAAAATTAAAAAAAGAAATCACCAAATTGAAAATTATATGCTTATAGAGGTCTATTATTTCTAATAAATTTCCTATAAGCATATAAATATTTTCAGATAGTATTTGAATTTATTAAATCATATAAAGGTTTTTTCCTCCCATTTTCCTTTAAAAATCATTCAAAAATAAAATAAAAACTATTTAATGTCTTTAGATCCTATATATCATTTGTTGCAATATCTATATGTAAAGATAAGATCTCATATGTAAATATCAAATTTGTTAAAATATGTAAATAAAGGAAGAATATATAATTGAAAAAAAAAAAAATTAAATAAAATACCTCGGTTTTATAATCGATGACTTAAAATTCAGACAACACATTGAATATATATGTAAGAAAATCGGAAAAAAAATCGGATTTTTCAAACGGGTTAGAAATAAAATATCGTTAATAACTGCAATAAACATATATAACGTAATGATAAAACCACATTTTGAATTTGGCTCTACAATTTTATATACATGCTGTACAACAATTCAAATAGATAGACTATAAAAATTGCAGAATAAAGCTATGCGTTCAATATTGAAATGTAATCGATACACTCCAATACAAAGAATGCTCGACACGTTAAAATGGCTTAATATTCAACAAAGGTTGGAAGTAAACACAATTAACTTTGCTCAGAAAATGAAAATTGGAAATGCACCAGAATACCTAATAGGTCAGCTTAATTATGTGAGAGAAATACAACCATACAACTTGAGAAATGCAGACGACTTCAGACTTCCCAGTGCTACAACAACAGCTATGCAACGATCACTTTTCTTCAAAGAACTAAAGTTATACAATATGCTACCGAATAGTGTAAAAAATGAGAGAAATATTAATATATGTAGAAGAAATATAACACAATTTGCTAGAAAAAGAGTTCTATAGCTAGAGTTCTATATATAATTGGTAAAATATACATACCATTATCAGATAAATTTAAAAATATTGTAAATACTCCTAATAATAATAATCCCACGTTATTGTACAAAAAAAAAATTAAAATATTTCATAATATATAATAAATTCTTTCGGACCGTGGCTATAACACAATTGAAAAATGTTATAGATTATATTAAATCTGGGTACAGGTTTTATAATCATCTCATCATTATTTTGTATTTACTTTGTTCGTTCAATAAACAGATTTTTGTATTACAGACAACGTAAATATTTGTATCATGTTAAATGTTCTTATATTGTGTTTTAAATTTTTAAGAAAATTTTATAAAATATTGTGTCTACCAATCATCCAAATCTAAATCCTTTACAATATCCACATCTTCATTTCCTTCAGGTTCTTCAACTGGCACATCATATTCAACAGGTTCAGCAACTTTAGTTTTCTTCTTTGATTTATTTTCTTTTTTCGATTTCTTTTTCGGTTTCTCTTCTACTATGTTCTCATCACTATCGTCAGCACCAGGAATCTTAACATCATCATCTTCGGAGTCTGATGGGAATAATTCCACTTCACCATTTTCATTTCTTACCGCCACACCAGATTTCTTAGCTGATTTCTTAATTGAAGGCAAATTGTAATCATCATTAATACTATCAGACTGAGCGGCTTGACGTCTCTTTTTCGTTTCATGAGTCTTAACCCAACTACTGTAATAAATGTCCAATGGTGTGCCCTTGTTTCTGATTTTAGTCTCCCAGGCTTGTATTTGAGCTGTATCCTTAAGGCCAAAGTTTATTTTACGTTTCTCTTGTTCAACAAATTTGGAGTTTTCATTAATCTTATCAATTAGTTGTTTCAATTTTCGTGAATAGTTAGCATTACGACAATCCTTGAGGTAGGCCTTTATGGCCATAACTGAATGTACTGCCAAATCACTGAAGGCCAAAGATGCTGATTCATATGCCAAATAATCCAATGTTAAGCCACAGACTTGTTCTATAACTTCATCCCTGAAACCATTTTCAGACAATTGACCCTTGTTTAAACGCAGAATACATGTAAATTGTATGGGCTTCATAGACACAGTACTATGTTTACGATTAAATGTATTACTGTTCAAAACTTCCAAAATTAATGGTAACACTGGTATGAAAGTATGCGTCGCCTTGGCTAAATCAATTAGAGACTGTATGCAATGGAATCTTAAGGGGAAATATTGGGCTGTTGGTATTAAACGTATAACACCCGTTGTAATCGTTACCAATGGATACACCAGAGGTTGTAATTGTGGTTTATCCGAGGTGGTGCCCAAAACATCTGACCATAAACGTAACGAATTTACGTATTGCCAATTGTAACATGCCTGGAAACTATCTTTCTTTTTCAATATAACAGCATTACGAAGATGAATGGCCAATTGACGGATATACAAAAAGGCATGTTGATAAGTAACATTTAAATCCAAAGCAAACATTTCTACCAATGAACGTCTCATAAAGTTAATGGCTGGCAATGTATTGGGTGACACGAATTTCGAATTACGGACATAAGAAAGATACATGGCTTTGAGGACATGATTTAACATGGTGGCCTAAACAGAAAAATAAATGTTAATTAGTTATTGGAAGATCTTTTACAAAATTATATGTCTACTAACCTGTTGTTGACGTGTTATCTTCAGGATACACAAGAAGGATACCACACGAACTGTCTCATCTCCAGTAGACCACAGTACTATTAATCTCTTCAATATTGTTTTACCCAAGGTAGAAAATGGTGCTACCATACCAGCCATTTGATGTAAATGTTTCAGTAAGACCGACAGAACATTAGCACCGGATACCTGCTCTATTAAACGTATTAAATCGGTCAAATAGTAGCGCAGGCAACCACGAACTTTATTCCATTTCTTGGTTTTATGTAAAGGTATCGATGAACGTGGTGTAACATTTAGGAAACGCAAAATAGCTGGTTGCAAATGTAAAACACACAATTGTATGACACCATTGAAAGCAGCTGAGCCGACCACCTTATAAGCTAAGGGAGCTTGTTGTTCATTATCTCCGGCTATACTGCCCAAAGCAGAACTGAAGGCCGATATAACTTTACGTACAATATCAATGGGTACACTATTTTTTTCCAATTGCAATTGCCATTGACGTAAGAGATTTAAAGTTACTTTTTGAGAACCATCAGATCCAACAGCTGTTTCTTCATCACCATCTTCAAAATCACTTTCATCACTGGCCACTTCTAAAGCTGCATCAGGTTTATGGAATTTTTCTTCATCGTCTTCATCATCCTCAACGTCTTCCATGTCCTCGTCATCTTCATCATCAGTACCCTCAGATTTATTAGATTTTTTAGGTTTTGTTTTAGATGTCTCTTCCTCTAACTCATCTTCATTATCGTCGTCACTTTCAAGTAAATTAAATTCCAAGAGTTTCTTATCATTTTTCTTAAGAAAATCATAAAATTCTGGATCGATGTCTTTCAGGTCCTCCAAATGTTCTTTATGTGTTTTGCTTTTCTTCTTTTTATTCGATTTTTTCACAATATTTTCTGACTTTTCTTTAACATTATTAGTAGATAGCTTTACTTTTTTAGTTACCTTAACTTTTTCCTTCAACTTTTTGTCAGATTTCTTGGGTTTCTCCAAAATCACATCTTCCGCTACAACCTTCTCAACAGCTTTTTTAAGTTTCTTTACTTTTTTAACTTTTATTTCTGGATTTTCTGACTTTTTCTTTTTAATTTGTATTAAACTTTTAGGTTTTCCTGGTTTTTTAAGTAGAGTTTTCATTTTAAAATACAATTTTTTTAAGGAAAATAGAAAATTGAATGCACTCTGGCAAATATAACTGCACGACAACACGTGTTTGAAAACAATTGCAAAACAAGAGTTGCCAGTCCAATTATAAATTTATAGTGTAGTAACGCCCTAATTAAAAGGTAAACAAAAAATAACAGCTGTTGACAAAAACAACTAACTATTTATGTATTGAAAAATTTTTTTTCCGCAAAATGTCACAACTTTTAAAAACAATTGGTATTGCATTATTACAACAAAGGTATTTATACATTACTTTTGATAATTAAACCATTTTAATAACTGTTTATATAACTAGGAAACCGATTATATTAGGCGCTCCCAATAAATTGAGCTATATTACGAAATTACAACACACTCAAGCCGGTCATGACAAGGACCCCACAAATGTATTTTCATCACATCATTCAAATGATAATGAAACGCAACGTGAGGTTAATCATCATGGTAAATTGGCTAACGAATGGTGGGATGTTAATGGACCTATGAAAGCTTTACATGCATTAAATGCGATTAGGTAAAATCTGCATAATTTTTTTCTCTCGATTTTCAAAAGTTCTTTATTAAGATTTTAATTTTAAAGATTTTATTTCAATAAGCTTTTTATAAAACATTTAGAGTACCTTATATACGTGACGGCTTAGTTGCCCGTGGAAATATATTACCCGAATTGATTGGTACGTGTAATGTTTTAAAAGATCAACATATTTTGGAAGTTGGTTGTGGTGGTGGCATATTAACTGAGCAATTAGCGCGTTTGGGAGCTTGTGTTACCGGTATTGATCTAGGAGATGAGGTCATACATGCAGCCCGTGAACATTTATCTCACGAAGCCAATCCTAAACTATGTGATCGTATACAATATAAAATTGAACCCATTGAGATACATGCCAAAGACAATGTTAACCATTATGATGCTGTTATAGTATCGGAAGTATTAGAACATGTTCAGGACAAAGTAACATTACTAACATCAAGTGTTCAGTGTTTGAAGGTAATACATCTGTATTTAATTTTTTTTTTTAATTGAGTTAATATTGAATAAACATTTTAGCCTGGTGGTTCACTTTTTATTACAACTTTAAATAAAACTATACCGATGTGGGTCGGAGGTGTTCTATTGGGTGAATATATTTTAAAACTGGCACCTCCTGGAACACATCATTGGGATAAAATGATATCTCCAATAGATGTACAACGCATTCTGGATACAAGTAATTAGTAATTATTGTTTTATATTTAAATATATTTTACAATTTTCTTATAGTGGGTTGTCACACCGTTCTGGTAAATGGTAGTACATATGATTTCTGGCGCAATACCTGGCGTTGGATAAACTCGACTAGCATGTGCTATGCACTACAGGCCGTAAAAACTGAAATATGAATGAGTTTATTTTTATGTAAGAAATGTTATTTTAATATGTTTGATTTTCATACTACATATATTTTCTAGAAAATAAAACAAATATTAAAAGCTATGTTAAGAATTCTTAGTACAGAGTTAAAAAGAAAAAATTTACTTAAACATCTAAGTTATAATGTTGATATTTATTCATATTATTCCTCTTCGTCACTATCTCTGGGCTTCATAAATTTAAATTTCTTATTTTCCCCCGCTTCGACGTCTTGTTTAGAAGTTTCTTGTTTTATTTGTCTCTTGTTCGAATTATTTTGTTTATTGTTAATTTTCTTAAATTTGGAAAATTTCTTTTCCATTGTGTGACCAGCTCCAGCCGTCTTATTCGCATTGAAAAATGTTGCCATATCCTCCGTTGAAATATCTGTTTCTTGTTCTTGTCTTTTAGCGGCAGCCTTTTCTTCTTGTTCCAACTCTAAAAGTCTTTCAATTTCGGGATTCATACCACGAAAACTTAAGCGGCCGTCTATGAGATTGTCGCAGTGTACAAAACTGGGTTCGATAATAAAGTTGGAATTACTATTTAACATTTTGTCTGTAATTTCATTAGAGTACATGGCCCGTCCTTCGGCCGCCTCAATTTCTTTGTCAACTTTTGCTTTGGTGCGTTGCATAAATTTCATTTCCAAAATTCCTTTGGAGAGGCTAAGCTTGCTTTTCGAAGACATTTCCTATTAAGTATTTTTTTTAATTATTTATAATTATTACACTTTCTGTATGGGGGTTTTAACTAAAATTTTTCCAATTTTGATCGTCAACGCGTGTTAGTTCTTTCAAGAATTTATAAATAAAAACAAAGATGCCAAAATCCTTTAAAATCAAGTAAAACGTGTGTGAAGTAAAATGTCTAAGAACGTCAGTATTGTCAACTCAGCTGTTAATAAAATATATTTTATTATGAAAGATTAATCCGATTAGTTATAAAAAAAAAATACAAGGACATGTAAATGTGTACGTTTTTAATTCATATATCGAAAAAAAAAAATTATTTCTAAATGCTTGACGATACCGAAATGACAAATATTAATTTTACTTTAATGTAGCAGTGAAAAATCTCAATACTTATTTTGTGTTTTTTTAAATATAGTCAATTTTGAAAATATAGCACAAATCCATTAATAAAGAAATGATATGATTGCTATTGTCAAGCGCCAAATAAAAGTTTGCTCTACCTCGGTCACAATCTAATAACCTGTGACGTCAGCGTTGGAGTTCAATAGGCTTAGTGTCCTTATTTAAAAATTTATCATTTAATTAAGAGTTTTAATAAATCCTTACATGTATTAGCTGCATTCAAAATAGAATTAATATCAATAACAATTTGTTGACAAACATGACTATGGATGTTATGGAATATTGAGCATCACAAAATGATTAAACTTATTGTGATAGACTCAAAATTCAAATTTCGTGCAATATCTTTACAAGAACTAAAAATTATATGTAAAGATATGAAAAACAAACCAGCCTACAATAAAATATCAAACAAATTAATCTTAGATAACTGGAACATAACAGGCAATATTATGCTCAATATTATAAATAAGTCGCTTAGAAATGGAGTTTTCCCTAACAACTGGAAGGAATCGATGATTACACCAAAGAAAAAGTAAAAAATACTACCAAATATGAGGAATACTGTCCAATTAATGCATTAAAAACATGTGAAAAAGTTATTGAAAAGATAGTTAAAAATCAATTGGAATACTATATGGAATAACACAAGTTACTGTCAAAGTAACAATCTGGTTTTAGAAAGAGATATTCATGTCAACTATGTTATTAATAGATGGAAATATAAGATGAGGAATAATAAAGTATTGGCTATTTTTCTAGACTTCAAGAGATAGAAGTATCCTGCTGCAGAAACTCTATAAGTATGGTATTCAAGATAAAGAATTAGAATGGTTTAAATCATATCTAACTAACCGCAGACAAATTGCAAAAGTTAATAATGTTGAATCTAATACAATAGCGAAAGATTGTGGAATACCCCAAGGTTCAATTTTAGGAGCTCTTTTATTTATTATATACATTATATGGAAAAAGTTTTAAACAAATGCGAAATTGTTCTGTATGCAGACGACACTCTGATTTTTACAGAAGCAGCAACTGAAGAAATGTGTCATGAAAATTTAACAACGGATATGTCTAATATCAATAATTGGATAAAATTGAATAAACTAAAATGAAACGAAAGTAAAACGAAGTTAATGGAAATAAATATGAACACTAACATAACATTTAAAATAAATAATGTAATAATAGAAAAAGTAACAACATTAAATATCTGGGTTTCTTAATAGACAAAGACTTAAATTTCAAGGAACATCTTGAATATGTATGTAAAAAAATAGATAAAAAGTCGGGGTTTTCAAACGAATAAGAAATAAACTATCAATTACAACTGCAATAAATATATATAATACAATAATTAAATCCCATTTTGAATATGGATCAACTGCGTTATACACATGTTGTTCAGAGCGGCAAATAACAAGACTACAAAAACTTCAAAATAAGGCAATGCGTGCAATTTTGAAATGTAATCGATTTACCTCTATAAATCTTATGTTAGACACTCTGAAATGGCTGAATATACAACAAAGATTAGAACTAAATACAATAAATTTCATACAGAAAATGAAGAATGGAGATGCACCCGAATATTTGATCGAACAAATAAGGTACGTTGGTGATGTTCAACCGTACAACCTGAGTAATGCAACGGATTTCAGGCTTCAAGGAGCAGATACTAATGATATGCAAAAATCACTATATTATAGAGGGTTAAGACTTTACAATATGAAGCCAAATAATATTAAAAATGAATTAAATGCAAATATTTTTAGAAGAAAACTTGTATTTTTTATAAGAAATATTAATATAAACCCGAACTTATATATGTAATTTATTAAATGAAATGCCATGAAAAAGTATTCAAAATACTCCTTAAAATTAAATAAATTATTCCTAAACCATAGTTCATACAGCTTATGCTGTAACAGAGCTTATCCTGTGGTTCCTACCAGGGATGAGTAATCTCTAGTAATTTCTATTAAAAAAAAATATATCAATGTTATTTAGTCGTCTTACTCTTATTTCACATATGTATGCACAAAATTTTTGAAACAAAGTACAATTTACTGTATTATTTAACTTTGGCAACAGGACGAAGATTTAGACGCTTTTAAATATCAAATAGCACTAGACTCACCACGAAAAGCACTTAATTGGCATCACTGCCACAGGGCTGTCTATTTATAAAACGATTTTAAAGCAAAACAGGGCGCCTCACAATAATTATTTAGTACTTTCTTCTGTTATTATAGACAGCTGATTTAGTATTTTCACCTTTTTCGTTAATTTTTTTTCAGTACGAATGAAAGTCGAAAACAAATACTGCAACTACAAAAGAAAAAATCTAATGAAAATGTCAATGAAAATGTAAAGGTAGAAAAATATCCAAATGGCGGCAGGTTAAATCGTCAAGCGCCAAATTTTTATACTTAATTCGTAAATATTTAATATTTTACTTATTGAAAACGCGTAAAAACTTTTAAAAAACTATAATATAAACCATAAAGTATAAATATCAACAAAAATATTGATAACATTGACAATGGAAACACCAGAAAATACACCGAAAAAATCAAGCGGGGCCAATAGTAATTTTGGAACGCCCTCCCAACCCACTGGACGTGAAAAGCACGTTCCCTCGACACCTCAAACTCCAAATCGAGCCGTGGGATCATTGGTTTTGTTAACTCAAAAATTTGTCGACTTAATGCTGAAAAATGGTGGAGAAATTGATCTCAAAGATGTAAGTAAAGAAATCACCACCACCAACCAACCAACCACCTTGGCTATTTTTTTTTTTGTAATGTATTGGTACAAGTGTGTATTACGATGATGAATGTGTTTCTAAATATTATTCAACTTTTAATAGCAACAAAAACAACAACGAAAAGTATGCTGTGTTCTTTTTTTTTTGTTTTTGCCAACTAACAATTCACCATTACTTTTATTATTATGCGCGCCAAACATTTTAAGAAATTAACATTTTCTTATTATTTTGCCTTTAATTTTGTAACAGGCTGCTGATATTTTAGATGTACAAAAACGCCGTATATATGACATCACAAATGTTTTGGAAGGTGTTGGACTGATTGAGAAGACACGTTACAGCAGTGTTGTAAGATGGAGGTAAGATCTAAATCATGAAATCTAAAAAAAAAAATCAAACCTACAAAGATTTCACATTTTCCAGAGGCGGCATAGATGGCCAGGGTGATGATGCAATTTTTCGTGCCATTAAGGCTCGCACAAGTCACTTAGCGGCTCTGGAAGCCGATATTGATATGCAATTGGATTATGCGCAACGTAATCTTAGATATGTTAAAGAAGATGCAACGAATAGTTCATTTGCTTACGTCACCCGCGATGATTTGCTTTCTGTATTCGGTGATGATTGTGTCTTTACAGTACCCAGTCATGACGAAGATGTGCAAATAGCCAAGCGTAAGGTAAGTTTAAATTAAGGTGATAGGAAAAAATCTTCAGAGAGACTTAAGGAAAGTCTTATGGTCAGTAGCTTTAAGGTCAATAGTTAAGCTAAGATTGAACAAAAAGGGGTCAAAAGACTTAAGAACGCTGGTGAAATATTTTGCATTAATAAAAACATGTATCACATATCTTCTTACAGAACTCGTTATATATTTCCCTGGATAATGGCAGTACAATAGATGTACGATTTGTGACCGATCAAGGACGTTGTTGTACAACGAAACCAGAGTCAGAGTCGGTCCGTCATTATTCCCGTTTAGAAACACCTTCCCCAACATTATCATCATCATCATCAACGCACTCATCAACAGCGGGGACACTAACACAGACAACCACCAAAGCCAATCTAGTCAATGACGAACATACATATTTTTGTAATCCCGAAAATAAAGAAGAAATGGAGGCATTAGAGCATAAATTAACAGCCCGTATAATACTACAAAATTGCAAAAAGAAGCAATCGTTGAGACGATTCTTTCCCGATGATCCAAATATGGGTAAATTAGTTGTGAAATTTTCTTTGTTATATTTTAGAATTGATATTTATTTTCAATTAATTACATTTTCAGAAAATCCTCCTTTATTACCCTTGAATCCACCACAAAACGATTATAATTTTCTTTTAAGTCCAGATGAGGGCATATGTGAATTGTATGATATACCCTGTCCCTAGTTATAAGTGCTCGAAATACAAACAACGAACAAAAACAAAATGTGCAGTAAAAACAACAAAAAAAAAAGTTTTTTCTTTGTTCTTATATTAATTTTAATTTAAAAAAAAATTAAACACAATCATTTTCAAATAGTGCAAATATTTTAAATAAATCTTTAACAATTTTATAATAATAATTATACATCTTCAAGTAACAAGTAGTTGTTTGCCAATAGATTTATTTGTTTTGCTTTTATTGTATGTATATTTTTATTTTTCTTTTTATTGTAAAATGTATTAGCTCAATTTATTATCATATTATCTCGTTAATTAATAATTGGTAGCTTAATTTTATTTTTCAAAAATGATCTTAAATACCAAAGTTCCTTTTTGGTTTGGTTGTATCTAAATTGCATTCGGTAATTTTACTAAAGACTTGCTGCACTATTCATAAAAATATTTTCAAAATTTATCACGCAGATTTCTAACGGATATTAATTTAAAAAATATTTTTATAAATAGAGTGGCCAATATTTTTTGGACTTAATTTTTTTTGTTTTTTTTTTTTTTTTTTTGTTCTGTAAATTTTTTTTTTGATACATTTATTTTAAAATTATTGCATCTATATAAATATTTTCAGTAGAAATAAAGATTAGAATAAGTTGTTTTAAATTAAATTTACTGTTTTTTGACCTTTAACAATAAATATTTGCCTATTTATTTTCTCTTAAAAATTGAGGTGTCCTACATTTGTAAGAGTGTTAAACCCGGCTGTGTCGATTTGATAGCCGTTATAAAATGAGGTATTTCGTAATATACAAATACATTTTTTAATATTAATTCAAAGTATTTAAGAGCATCGGAACAATGTTGCTTTTCTGCTTTATAATAAATTGTTAATCTGTATATATAAAAATAAGTTGTCCTATATTCGGCATTTTATAACTCTGGAACCACTCAACCGATTTACAAACCAATATATGATCATTTAAAACAGACATCGAAAAATGTCTACGCATTTGCGTTTTACGCACACTTGTGTGTTGGTGTGTTTTTAATGTGTAAACATCTATACGCGCAGGGGGGTAAATTTCAAAAACAGCGTAACATGTAAGCGTAACATCTGAGTCGTAAGACAAAATGCGATTGTATTGGTGAAAAATTATGATATTATGATAACCTGTTTGAAAATTAAAAATAAAAAATGAAAGATGAAAAAAAAATTAAAAATGAAAAACGAAAAATGAAAAATAAAAAATTAAAAATAAAAAAATTAAAATAAAAAATGAAACATGAAAAATAAAAAATGAAAAACGAAAAATTAAAAATGAATAATGAAAAATAAAAAATGGAAAATAAAAAAAGGAAAAATAAAAAATGCAAAGTAAAAAATAAACAATGAAAAATAAATAAAAAAATAAAAAATGAAAAACGAAAAATGAAAAACGAAAAATGAAAAATGAAAAAAAAAATTAAAAATAAAAAATTAAAAATATAAATGAAAAATAAAAATGAAAAATTAAAAAAAACAAGAAAATTATAGTCGGTCTAGACCGACTATACGATACCCTGTACCTTGCGTTTAGAGACCCTATCTTTTAGGCCAAAATAACTGGACAAAGAAAATAAGATAAACCAAATTTGAGTGGGATTTTTATTAATTTTTTTGGCTGCAGATATGAAAAAGTTCATATCGGATGCTATATAGGCACTAGGCCTAAAATTGGACCGATTCTGATCATGTTTGATGAGGTCTCTTGTATTTTGCAAAAATATATACAAACAAAATTTGAAAAGAATCAGTACAATATTTTTGTTTTTTGACAGATTTAAGTGCAGCTTTACGTGGGGCCTATGAGTAAGGGTTCTCCCATAGGGATAATTTTTGGACTACTCATTAATGGATGTAATAAACGTATACAAACCCAATTTGAGTAAGATCTATATGATAGTTTGGATCTTATGGCAATTTATGTCGATTTCATAGGGGTCATTTGTATGGGGCCTAGGTCTGAACATGGATCGATTTTCACCAATTTCAATAGCGTTCATCCTATGGCCGATAAAAGCTTATATACCAAATTTCATCAAAATATACTCATATTTGCGACCTGCAGTTTGATTACAAGGTTTACATGGACACACAGACGGACGGACGGACACACGGACGGACATCGTTAAATCGAATCAGATAGTGATTCTGATTCGATCGGTATAATAAAAGATGGGTCTTGGTCAAATATTTTTGGTAGTTACAAATAGCAGCACAAAGTCATTATACCCAAACCACATAGTGGTATAGGGTATAAAAATGAACAATAAAAAATTAAAAAAAAATAAATAGGAAAAATGAAAAATCAAAAATGAATAATAAAAAATTAAAACTAAAAAATGAAAAATAAAAAATGAAACATGAAAAATAAGAAATGAAAAATGAAAAACTAAAATTAAAAATGAAAAATAAAAAATGAAAAATAAAAAATGAAGAATAAACAAGTAAGAAAATTATAGTCGGTCTAGACCGACTATACGATACCCTATACCATGCGTTTAGAAACCCTATCTCTTAGGCCCAACTAACTGGACATTGAAAATAAGCAAAAACCAAATTTGAGTGGGATTTTTATTTATTTTTTTGGCTGCAGATATGAAAAAGTTCATATCGGATGCTATATCTATAAAGGGACTAGGTCCAAAAATGGACCGATCCTGATCATGTTTGGTAAAGTCTCTTGTATTTTGCAAAAATATGTACAAACAAAATTTGAGAAGAATCAGTGCAATATTTTTGTTTTTTAATTGATTTAAGTGAAGATCGGGAAGCAGCTCTATATGGGGTCAAAGGGATCATTTTTAGACTACTCATTAGTGGATGTATTGAACGCATACAAACCCAATTTGAGTAAGATCTGTATGACAATTTGGATCTTATGGCAATTTATGTCGATTTCATATGGGTAATTTGTATGGGGGCTAGGTCTGAACATGGACCGATTCTCACCAATTTCAATAGCGTTCATCCCATTGCCGATAAAAGCTTATATACCAAATTTCATCAAAATATATTCATATTTGCGACCTGCAGTTTGATTACAAGCTTTACATGGACACACAGACGGACGGACGGACGGACGGACGGACATTGTTAAATCAACTCAGAAAGTGATTCTGATTCGATCGGTATAATTAAAGATGGGTCTAGGTCAAATATTTTTGGTTGTTACAAACAGCAGCACAAAGTCATTATACCCAAACCACATAGTGGTATAGGGTATAAAAATTAAATATAAAAAATGAAAAATAACAAGTAAGAAAATTATAGTCGGTCTAGACCGACTATACGATACCCTATACCATACGTTTAGAGACCCTATCTCTTAGGCCCAACTAACTGGATATAGAAAATAAGCAAAAACCAAATTTGAGTGGGATTTTTATTAATTTTTTTGGCTGCAGATATGAAAAACTTCATATCGGCTGCTATATCTATATAGGGACTTGGTCCAAAAATGGACCGATCCTGATCATGTTAGGTAAAGTCTCTTGTATTTTGCAAAAATATATACAAACAAAATTTGAGAAGAATCAGTGCAATATTTTTGTTTTTTAAAGATTTAAGTGAAGATCGGGAAGCAGCTCTATATGGGGTCAAAGGGATCATTTTTGGACTACTCATTAATGGATGTAATGAACGCATACAAACCCAATTTGAGTAAGATCTATATGACAATTTGGATCTTATGGCAATTTATGTCGATTTCATATGGGTAATTTGTATGGGGGCTAGGTCTGAACATGGACCGATTCTCACCAATTTCAATAGCGTTCATCCCATGGCCGATAAAAGCTTATGTACCAAATTTCATCAAAATAAATTCATATTTGCGACCTGCAGTTTGATTACAAGCTTTACATGGACACACAGACGGACGGACGGACGGACATTGTTAAATCAACTCAGAAAGTGATTCTGATTCGATCGGTATAATTAAAGATGGGTCTAAGTCAAATATTTTTGGTTGTTACAAACAGCAGCACAAAGTCATTATACCCAAACCACATAGTAGTATAGGGTATAAAAATTGAAAAATAAAAAATGAAAATTGAAAAATAAACAAGAAAATTATAGTCGGTCTAGACCGATATAGATATAGCATCCGATATGAACTTTTTTATATCTGCAGCCAAAAAAATTAATAAAAATCCCACTCAAATTTGGTTTTTGCTTATTTTCTATGTCCAGTTAGTTGGGCCTAAGAGATAAGGTTTCTAAACGCATGGTATAGGGTATCGTATAGTCGGTCTAGACCGACTATAATTTTCTTACTTGTTTTTTTTTTGTGTTAGTGTTTTACTATGGCATATTTACAAGTTTTATTTTATATTATGTACATTATTAACATTTTTTTTGTCATGCTATTGCCTATACGGTAGGTCTCAAACATGTAATCTTTACAGTCTTCTAACCTCGTTTGTTTCGTCTAATAAAGATATAGCTAAGGTATTATAATGATCACCAAGTCGATCTATGTATCGATAACTAAAACTATTTATTTCATCTTTAACTCAAGGTATTTTAAGATCTTCATGAAGTCTTTTATTGGTAACAAACCATGGAGCATCTGCTATACATCGTAGTGGGTTGTTTTGAACCCGTTGCAATATCTCTACGTTCGAGGTTCCCCATAGTTGCCGTATGTCCATACTGGCTTCAAAATAGACTTATACAACCTAAGCATGTTTTCGAGACTTAGGTCTGACTTTGGCCTTAATAACCAGTACATCTTTTTGGTTTTTATATTTAGATATTGTTTTTTTTGCATTAATGTGTTTCTGCCACGTTAATCTTCTATCCAGATACATTCTTAAATATTTTACACTATTATTTTTTGGAATTTCAGTACCATTTATATATAGTGAAGGGCATTCTTCTTTACGAAATGTAAATATAACATGACTTGATTTGTCTGTATTGATACAAATCTTGAATTTTTTAAGCCACTGTTGAAGAAGGTTTAATTCCCTTTGGACTAAGAATGATGCTTCCGTCGGTGATTCATTTGATATCATCTGCGTAGGTGGCTATTGTTACACCATCCGTTACGGGGATATCTGAAGTGTAAATAGTATACAATATTGGACCTAACATACTACCCTGTGGTACACCAGCATTAATACGGCATATATTGGAACATTCGTCACTGAATTTTACATAGAATGTTCGTTCTTTTATATATGATTTGGAAAAAAAAATCATGTGAGTCCGATCGCAGGGGAGATGTGTAAACATCTAGTAATTAAAGATTTTTTATAGCACTTTCTTAAAATCAAACAGAAAGCGTATCACTTATAGCAATCAACTGCAGGGGTTCTGTTAATATAAAAATATTTATTATTATTTTTTATTTTAACCGGTTAATTTTCCATTTTACATTTTTTTTTTAATTTTTCATTTTTTATTTTCAATTTTTCATTTTTTAATTTTAATTTTTCATTTTTTATTTTTCATTTTTAATTTTTTTCTTCATTTTTCAATTTTTATTTTTCTTTTTTCATTTTTTATTTTTAATTTTTTATTTTTTATTTTTCAATTTTCATTTTTTCATTTTTAATTTTTTATATTTAATTTTTTATTTTTCATTTTTTATTTTCATTATTCATTTTTAATTTTAGTTTTTCATTTTTAATTTCTTATTTTTCATGTTTAATTTTTTTAATATTTTATTTTTCATTTTTAATTTCTTAGTTTTAATTCTTTATTATTCATTTTTTATTTTAATTTTTCATTTTTTAATATTCATTTTTCATTTCTTATTTTTTATTTTTCATTTTTATTCTTAATTTTGTTTTAATTTTTGGTTTTTCATTTTTTATTTTTAATTTTTCGTTTTCATTTTTTATTTTCCATTTTTCGTTTTTCATTTTTTATTTTTCATTTTTAATTTTTTTATTTTTTTTTTTATATTTTCTTTTTAATTTTTCATTATTCATTTTTAATTTTTCATTTTTCATTTTTTATTTTTCATGTTTCATTTTTATTTTTCATGTTTTATTTTTCATTTTTAATTTTTTATTTTTCATTTTTTATTTTTCATTTTTTATATTTCATTTTTATTTTCAAACAGGTTATCATAACATCATAATTTTTTCACCAATACAATCACATTTTGTCTTACGACTCACATGTTACGCTTACATGTTACGCTGTTTTTGAAATTTACCCCCCTGCGCGTATAGATGTTTACACATCAAAAATAGAATGGAGTTGACAAAAATTCTTTAATAGCATGTTCAGACGGCAATATGAACCACTTGATTCGCTCTCTGAATCACTATTGCGAACCTTGGTGTTCAGACGAGTGTTCTTGTTTCATTTTGACGTTTATATTTTTTGTGAAAATATTTGAAGACATCCTTCTACACTTTACGTTTCACTATTTAATTTTTTCCATTTTTATTTGAATATATATATGTAAATATATACTTTTTATTTGTTAAATGTTTCTATTTATTTTATTGCACAAATTAATTCTTTGTTTTTTCTTTGTTTATATATTTTTGATAGCTAGTTCAGATAAACTAGCTATAATTTCTCATTAAAGTTGGAGATGACACTCAATGTTTCTAGGTTCACAACTAGGTTCATTTTGAACCAAGTAGATTCGCTCTCAAAATTTTGTATGGCGAATCATGTAGATTCAATCATGATTCGGGCGCGAACCGAGAATGAGAGAGCGAACCGCGAATCTTGCTGTCCGTGTGAACATAGCATAAGATTATACAAAAGCCCTTCGTGCATTACCCGGTCAAATGCTTGCTTTACGTCTTAAAAACACCGCGGAGCAATACATTTTTCTTTCGAAAGCGTCTGATATAACATTTACAATACGATGGCATTGTTCCGGGGTTTCATGCTTGTGACGAAAGCCAAACTGATGATCGGGTATCACATTTTCTTTTTCTAAAACGGGTAATAATCTCTGCGAAAATAATCTTTCAAAGATTTTAGAAAAAACTGGCAACAAGCTAATTGGCCTATATGATGAGGCATCATTTTCTGGTTTATTGGGCTTAGGAATCATAATGATCTCAGCACATTTCCACTGGAGTGAAAAGTATGATAATTTTTGAAAAAATTAAAAATTAAAAAAGAAAAATTAAAAATTAACCGGTTGAAATCTATAATATTAATAGGCTAAGCGATTTCTTGTGACCGATGTTTTGTTCTACCGTTTTGACTCGATTTTGACCAAACTTAAATTATTTGAAAGGTATTTATTTCTTTTAGCCGTTTTGCATATTTACAGATTTTTAAATTTTTTCCTACATTTTGAGTAAATTGCATTTAAAATTGCTACTAACACATACATAAAATTACACATATGTTATGTGTGTGTTTTATTAAATTTGTTAATGTGTTTGTTAATGAGTTTGTTATCTTCATTCACAGTAATAATAAACCATAAAAGTGTTGGTTTGTGAGTTGGCTAAGTTGCACTCGAATTTCGAGTGCTGGAATCTGCTAGTAATAATAATTATTTTTATATTAGCAGAGCCCATGCAGTTAATTGCTATAAGTGATACATAGATGACGCTTTCTGTTTGATTTTAAAAAAGTGCATTACAAAATCTTTAATTACTAGAGGTTTACACATCTCCCCTGTGATCGGGCTTACATGATTTTTTATTGTAACATATTTTATATTTCGATAGAGAACAGACCAATGAATGATTTCGCAAAATAATATAAAACAAAATTGAAAATTTTGGATTTTTTAAGTTTCCAACGTGTTGTCACCCACCGTATATCTCATAAAAATTGGCTTCGTTAGGATCTGTTCCATAAAAATTACTTTATGTATACCAAATTTCCTCACGATGCTTTGGAATGCACTGAATGGATAAATTATGTTTTTAATATTTGTTGTTACAGCTTAATGATTTTTATAGAAAATACGCCGTTTTTTAGACATCCGAGTCTTAAATTTTGTATGATGTATTTCAGTGTTTATTACGTTTATTTTTTACTCCCTTTATGTTAACCCGAAAAAACTGGGTTTTTATGGTTTCTTTTTTTTTAGAAACGAAATTGATTTCAAAGTATTCTCAAACAATTTTCTTCCAAGGACTTAGAATTATCCACTCTATGTGGTAGTGAAAAATGATTCAAATTCAAAATAATTCTCTTTTTGGATCTTGATACAGAAAACTTGTAAGAAATTCTACAAACCTTTTACCATTTACAAAAAATAAGTACAAAAAATGTACATTTGTTGTAATGTAACATTAATTTTAATTTTATTTTTTTTATTTTAAATTTTAAAAAAGTATCATAAAAATAAACTAAGAACCACAAATCGTACGAGTACAAAAATATCGTCTGTAGCAACGTCAAAATCACTTCCTTTTGGCTTTTTTCCAATTTGTTTTGCCACCTCCACCACCGCCGCCACCTGACTTAAATCGTTTACGGGCACCGGTAAATTGTTCAGAATCATCAAAATCATCACCGCCAGCACCCTTTTTAAAACGTCCCTTGGTTCCCTTAGACTCTTCAATATCCTTAAGTTCTAATTTCGCAGTACGTTGAGCTTCACTAACACGTTCTTGCAAAGCCATTACTTCATCTTCCTCACATTTATACAGGGGTAATTTTTGTCCCAGCAAATGTTCGATACGTTGATATAGTTCAACATCATATTGAGTGACAAATGTAATAGCCTTGCCAGCGCGACCAGCTCTAGCTGTACGTCCAACACGATGTATATAATCCTTACTATGTGTGGGTATATCAAAATTAAGCACCACATCAACGTGAGGGATATCTAGACCTCTAGAAGCCACATCTGTAGAAATGAGTATAGAGCGATTTTTTGCTTTAAATTTATTGAGAGCGGCCAAACGCTTGTTTTGTGACATCTGACCGTGTAGGGGAATAGCAGCTAAGCCCAGAGCTCTTAACATTAAAGCTGTTTTTACTGTGTTGTTACAAGTACTGCAGAAAATCATAAAACTATTACCGGCCAACTCATTAAGTATATGCACGAGATAAACATCTTTGTATTTGACCGGTATAAAGATGTAAAATTGTTGCAATTGTTCTACAGTTTGATATTTATTAGATACTTCAACTTTTACGGGATCTTTCAATGAAGCTCTTTGCAATTTTTTGACTTTCTTAGTCATAGTAGCACTGAACAAAAACGTTCTTCTTTCTTTTGGTAGAACTTTTAATATTTTGTCCAACTCTACTTCAAAATCCATGTTGAGAATACGATCAGCTTCATCCATTACAAGATATTTGATGGCTTTCAAATTGAAGCCCTTCAAATTTTCCAAATGATCCACCAAACGCCCAGGTGTGGCTATAATTATATGAGGTTTCTTACCCAACTGTAAAGCCTGGGATACCATATCCATGCCACCTACTACTACACAACATTTGACACCAATGGAACTACCTACGACAGAGAAAATAAACGAGCATTAGTACATTTTCCCTAAGATTCAAATAGGGGGTTCTTTACAAATTAAAGCTCAGGGGTAGTGACGAAAATATAAATGTTTTTCATTTGCTTTATATCAAACTATAATATACATCATGGCCTGGGGTATTAATAATTAACAAAGCATTACAAGGAGGGGATTTTAGCATTCACAAGCATTTCTATCTTTTTTTATAAATATTTATCAGCTATAAAACTTACCTAATGCTTCAAATTGTTCAGATATTTGAAAAGCCAATTCTCTGGTGGGTGTCAAGACCAAGGCAAAATACCTTTGCGGGTTATCCAATAAAGCCTGCAAGATAGGTAAAGCAAAGGCTCCTGTTTTTCCAGAACCAGTTTCAGCCAAACCTATAACATCATGGCCCTGTAAAGCCACGGGTATTGCTTCCTTTTGAATCTTTGAAGGAGCTTTCCATTTTAATTCTTCACATGCTTTCGTCAAAGTATCGTTAAGACCCTGTTAATTAAAAGAGCTACTAATCAATTAAATGCCTTTCATTAAATGCTCTTCTATCGTCATTTAGTTTACGCACCAATTCTTTCCACGTCATCGGTTTATCCTTTTCATCGATATTTTCTTCTTTATCAGAAGTTCCTTCTTCAGCCTCGTGTTCCTCCTCAGATTCATGATCTTGTTCATCTTCAATTTCTTCATCCTCCTCCTCTTCTTCTTCTTCACCACTTACAACATTTTCTTCGTCTTCTGAAGTAGTGGACATTGTAATATTTCTTTTCAAATTTGTTTTAACCAGATTTAAAATTTACCGTATTATATATTTTTTTGTTTTCTATTATTCGAACACGTGCAATTCTTCCGATTGAATTAAAAATGGAAGATGGAATGATGTTTTTCGAAATTCAAGCATATGCTTGCCATGAATATTAAGGAGCTGCCAGATCTATGATAATATCTACATTACAATTATCAATATACAATTTATATAAGACCGCGATCCAAATATCACAATATATATTGAACGTGTAACAGTGCACTATAGGACGATATGTAAGTAATCTAGTATTAAGGCCTAGTTAGCCACACGTTGTTAAAATGTATCTTTACCGTAAATGTCACGTTGGCATTTGGTGCAATTATTGAACGTAAAAAACGAACCAGCATGTTGCTGTGTAAAATTAACCAAACTTTATCAGCTGTTCACAAATGTCACGTAGAAACGTAACAAAAATCTATTTTCAACAGATTGGGACGTTCCGGTTACGTGACAGTTGAGTTCGGTAACTGCTCTAAATGCTTTTCCATGTAACAGAAAAAAAAGGTGATACATTTGGTTAAGGTTACGTGTGGCTAACTAGGCCTTTAATACAATAAAACATTTCAATTGTTTTTAAGTTGGAAATCCAAAACATTCAGTAATAATTTTCTTTGAGTTTTTAAACTTTAAAATTTAAGATAAATTAAAAAATTCATTGAGGTGATTTATACGAATTTTTAATAAAATATTAGACAGAAACAAATAAATGAGTATAAAAACTTTTCGGCACTTACAAAAACGCCTGTTTAGCAAACTACAACAGCAGAAAATACGGCAGCACTGTAACCCCAATTTTATTGATTAAAAAAGTGACGTTTGCGAATAGTAGTAGAGAGCTAAGAAATATTTAGGAAAATTTAACTAGAAAATTTATCCTTGGTCGGTGCTAGGTATTTACTAATTTTCGTCGACAAAAAACACAGTTTTCTTAACGATCGGCTTAACAAAAAATATACAAAAAGTGTGAAATAAATACTAAAAAATAAAAGTGAGTTGAAATATGAGAAAAGTATGACAAAATTCTATATGAATTTTGCAAGCGAAAAATGGTGTGTTAAAAAAAAAAAAAAGAAGTGAAACAATTGTATGTGTGTAAAATAAAAGTGATACAAATTTTTTTTCCTATGTCAATACAAGAATTAGCAAGAAAATGTGTTAATATTAAAGCATTTTTTTAAATGAGTAAAGTTATAGTGATTTAAATTTTTTTCTAATTTTTTTCTTTTTACTATCGTAATTTTTTTTTTCGCCCCATTAAATTACGGGATACACATATGTGCTGTTTGGCTGCGTACGTTCTTCATTCGGTTTCGTTCATATTCCCTACAATTGTATGGTGATTTCCTCAGATTCTGTGTGTAGTAGCTGTGAGGGGCTTACAACATAAATTTATCACAACTCTCAACTACAGCAACAACAACAAAAAATAGCAGGTTACTATTTGGAAAGCCAAGCAAAACGAACGACTTTAACGAAATAATAATCATTAATAAAAATCAAAGAAAAGAAGAAAAAAACACCACACCATTTCCATTACACAACAAAAGTGGGTGTTGGGAGTTCTAATAACAATAAGAAAACAAACGCAAACGCAATAGAAAGGATGAAAAAATTTCAACTTTATACGGGCACACAACAGCAAATAATATTCTAAAAATTAGTTAAAGTTTGTGTATATAACGACTTTGACAAATAATAAAAATACCCATTGAAAGAAAAGAAGTGTATTTAGTTCGGGAAGAAGGAAGTCGAACAGAAATTTCTTAAACTGAAGAAGTATACACTCACTAAACACTTCAAAATTCAATACTCGTTTGGAATTTTCATAACATCAAAAGCAGTTACAAAAGAAAGGTTCATCTCAATTCATCCACTATCATACACCGCCATATACCGGAATAACACAACTATCAAAAGTGTGCTAGTGACATTTTTGGTAAAATAAAACTTCAGTGCCCTACTTTTGTAAGAAATATTGAGTCTAGTGCCTGTTAATTGCGCTTTTGTTATTGGTGGATGAAACATTTTGCTTCCAATATTCATTTGTTATATCCACCCACATTGTAGTTGTACATTCACTTCATCTTTATAAAATAAAAAAAGTTTACATCATCGTTGTTACCACCGCCAGCTTCAACCAAAATATCACCATGAATCCAGCTACAGATCCCTGGGTAATTACCCAACGTGAAAAATTGAAATATCAGGAACAGTTTAAAGCATTGCAACCACAAGGTGGCTTTGTTACCGGTGCTCAAGCAAAAGGTTTCTTTTTGCAATCTCAATTGAAGCCTTTGACACTCGGTCAAATATGGTAAGTAATTTTTTTATTTAATTTTTAATTTTTTTTAATTTTACAGCTAAAAGCGTAGAATTTCGACCTCCTTATGTACATATATTGGGAACTATGTTAAAAAAAAAATGTAGAATATTGTTGGTAATTTATAAAATTAATTATTCAAAATTAAATTTAAAATTAATTTATTTTCTGATTTCATGATTTTTTTTATCAACATATTCCTTATGGTTGTCAACTATAAAATATATAAAAGGCCCAAAACCGACCAACAAACGCGGAATTAAAAAAAAAACACCAATATTATATTTTTTATTTTTTCTATATTTAGCAGATTCCAGCCCTCGAAATTCGAGCGGAAATTCTAGGAAATTTTATTTTTTCATTAAATAAAGATCCTAAAAGTATGCTAATCAATTATAGCCAATTCACAAATCAACACAAAAAACAGATTCATTTTTATTACAAACGCATTAACAAATTTAATAAACACACACATAGCATTGTATATTTCTATGTATGTGTTAGTAGCAACTTTAAATGCAATTTACTCAAAATAAAGAAAAAAATTAAAAATCTGTAAATCTGCAAATCGGCTAAAAAGAAATACCTTTCAAATAATATACGTTTGGTCAAAATCGTGATAAAACGGTAGAACAAAACATCAGTCACAAGAAATCGCCTAGCCTATTAATATTATAGATATATATATATTTTTTTTTTATTAAATTAAAAAAATTAATTCGCAAATATAGTTTTTAAAAGTAAAAAGTAATAAAAAATCAAAATAAAATTAAATAATATAAAAACAAATAAAAACAATAATTATTAATAATATAAAATATCACATACTTAGATTAAAGTTTTTTGTTTCCTCATCATCACTTTCAACCGGCCATAAAATGGTTTTAATATAAAATTCGGATCTTTTATAAACATCATTAATATTAATCAAAATATTTACTCCATCAGGTATTTTTATATATTTCGCAACAGAATTTTTC
Source organism: Cordilura impudica (assembly GCA_963682025.1). NCBI lineage: Eukaryota > Metazoa > Arthropoda > Insecta > Diptera > Scathophagidae > Cordilura > Cordilura impudica. Next base: position 41,070,803 of record OY821518.1, on the reverse strand, counting down.
TCTTTTCAATCCATTTTTATCTGAAGTAAAGCATTGGATTCGAAAATGTTCATGTCGCTAAAAACCTTTTTAAATTCGGCGTTTGATTAAGGAAGCGAAAAAAGTTTTATAGCAAGATTATCTATTTTTAGTACATTGTAGCTCTGTTTACGTGATAATTAGTAATAATTTATACAAATTATCACAAAACTTACTGGATTCTGTTCGTTTACTTCAAAAACCCAGTAAAAGAGAACAAATGAGAGCGTAAAGTGACAGTTCATTTTTTGAAAACTTGCTTGTTTTTACTGGATATATTTTTGCCAGTAAGAATTAGCAAGCAAGAAATAACATATGTTTGAAAACCATATGATTGAGTTTTGTGGTGAATAAAGCAAAAATACCACAATTCCATTTTTGTGCTAAAATTTTAAATAATAATTCTGAGGAAATTAAGAAGTAAGTGTTCACATAACCATGTTTCAATAGTTTTAATCTTTTAAAACCGGTTCCTGCCAAAAAAATATGTGTATCTGCCAATTTCTTTCATAATAAATGTTTGTTTTCAAAAGCAATAGGTAATGATATTAGTTTCACTGAATATTTTTATATATTAAATAAAATAAATTCTTCCAATTAAGGTATATTTCTTTTTTTAATTTAGAGTTTCACTTCTTCTTTTTCAAATGTGTTTACAATCAGCTGTTTGTAAGAACTTGCAAATTCTTACAAATTGCTGTTCGTTTACTATTTTGGATATTTATGTTTTTGAGAACTAATTTTTCTTACTCTCTGAAATTTCGATTTTTACTGTGAAAGTAAAGGTGCTATTACATGATGTGTTTTTTACATATGTACTGTCAAATTTTCCCACAACAAAAGTTGTACACATCGTGTGATACATATGAAACATTGTTTATGTACAATTCATGAGGAAAGTCACATGTACATTTTTCAATTAGAACAGGTTCTATTTTTGCATGACAAATATATGAAAATACAACACTGCTTGTGGCGAAAGAAAAACAGAGTAAATTATAAAGATTAATATTGAAAGAAAAATAAATTGTTTAATATTAATTAACAATTAAAAAATATATAACTTTTTTTTAACAATCAATTTTTGTAAATTCACAAATTAAATCTGCTGTTGTTTACATTTAGAGGTTATGTCATACGGAAATACATAAGCACGTGTGATAGCAAAAATTATGAATCGTATGTAAAAGACAATTCTGACAGACATGAGGAATTTCATATGGATAAAAAAAGTGACAGTACATATGTAAAAAACACATCGTGTAATAGCACCTTAAACGAACAGAGCTTGTGTAAACAGAAGTAATGCATGAAACACATAGACGACAGCGGTTACACGAACGCACGCTACAAATGCTGCTGTCTGCAATTGTAATCGTGTAGTCAGTTACTTATTTGTTTTTTTGAAAACGACAGCAACATATAACAGCTGTTTTTATACTGAAATTTTTATTTCAGTAGAGCCAATTATATTTTTTTACTTTATTAAAATAGAAAAAAACATGCATGATTCTATATAAACTTGACCTAAATATACAATTATTTATAATGCATTATTATAACGAAAAAATAAATAAATATACTTAAACCCTTTTGATTATTAATGGAATTATTATAGCATTTCATTTTGCGATTAATTTTTTTAACGAAATAAAATATTTCATAGCACTAATATCTTTTACATATTTTGTTATATTGTCAACTCTATTTTTGTTTTGTAGCTAACAAAAATAGAAATTATCCTAAGATGACTACAGCGACAAAAGTTGTCATGTAGCCGTGTAGCTGTGTTGGTGTCAAAATAATCGTTTTCATATAAACGTGTGTATTTTATTTTTGACAGGCTGTAGTTGTGTAGCCGCTGTCGTCTATGTGTTTCATGCATAAAAGTGAAACTTAAGATATTTACACTGTAAAAAAATTTTTCTTTTTTAATAAAACTATTTTTTGTTGAGAAAATATGTTAAAAAAACCACTAAGCACTGACTCCATAAATTTTCGCGTCGAAAATTTAAAAACAGTTATAAAAGCACTGAGTTGACAACACTGCTTATATAAAGTGCTTTATTAGAATAAATAACCGTTCAAAATTTAAAAGCGGTTCAAAATTGAGTTAAAAATATTTTAGTCTGTGAATTGTTGTTTGAGGGTGTATTCCAAATTCTGAAAATTCTAGGTCATTTTAGAAGTATATTATTTCTATTTTGTAAAACGGTGTAATTTGAGCTTCATTTCATAATTTTCGATTTTAATTACAAACTTAATTTTGAACAATTCCAGAAATATTTATGGATTTTTGTTTTAGGGATGTAATATGCTCGCACAAAGCAACTCACAAGTGAGTAGTGTGTGGCGCTAGGTCTGGTCATAAAACGATTTTCGCCAGTAACGATAGCAATCTTCCTTGAGCCGTATTTCATCTAAATTATCTATATTTGCGATATACATATGATTGGCGTAAAAATATGGACAAAAGCGTGTCCCGAAGTATGAACTGCTTTACGTAATGTCCTATAAAATCCGCATTTAAGAGTTGATTACGAGAAAATAATAACATAAAGGCAGTAATGGACCCAAAGAAATTTAATGAATAACTTTCTAATTATATTGTATACATTGTGCAAATATTTATAAATGTTTTGCGAAAAAATTCACTACTTGGGAATGAATAAATGATACCTTCCAAAATTTGTTCCATTGTTCCAAACGGAAAGATAGGCAGACTATCATTCTGAATCTGTTATTTTTTATATTATTTATTTGTTTATTTGTTATATTTTTAATACTTATCCATAACATTTCATTTAATTAATTACATATACTGTGGGTGATAATACATTGGCAACTTTTACAAAATTCCGAATTGTCAATGTTGTTTTTTAATTATTTCGCGTTGAGTCCTTAAATTATGATTTTGGTGTGTTCTCCATTGAAAGATAACAAATATAAAAAAAAAAAAATTTTAAAAAGAGATAAACGAAAAAAAAATTTTATAATGGCAAAACAACGGCAACATTTAAGCTTCTGTATCAGTGTTGATTAAAGCCATAATTATAGAAGATGTTATGAAAGAAAATGTATAAAGTCTTAACCGTTATTTAAATATTTATAGTTTCTGACGTACTGTTTTTAAACACAATTGTATTTTTCAATGTTTAAATCTTATAATTAATTATTTTAAAATAATGGCAGGATATAAGTTTTGTGAAGAGTTAAAAACCAGAAAAATAAATGATATTACTGCTGGACTTAAGACAAGGAAAATTTCTGAGAAATGTTCTATGAATAAATCCATAATTTCAAAAATTATCAAGAAATATCGTAAAGATGTACGGTGACGACTCAACATTTAGGCGGCCCGGCCCGTAAAATGCTTCAAAGACAGAATCAGCTAATAGAAAGAGAGTATAAAGAGGTAAGAGTGAGATACACATGAACTGGTCAAGACGGAATTGGAATACTGTTCTCTTTTCAGATAAGTCCAAGTTTAATATAAGAGGTCATGATGGAAAACCGTTTATACGATAACCAAAGGCAAAAACTACACCAAAAATATACAAACAAAAAGTTTGGCGGTGTCAATATTATGGTATGGGGTTGCTTTTCGTGCCTAGAACAAAGTCCAATTCATATAGTAAAAGATACTCTAAATACAGACAGATTCTAAATGACGTAATGTATCCATACGCAGAGGAAAATATGCCCCTGGTCTGAAAGTTCCAACATGAAAATGACCCAAAACACATCTCCAAAGTTGTAACTGGATGGCTACAATTTAATGCAGTTAGTATTTTGGTATAGTCAGCCCAATAAGATATCAGTCGTATAGAAAATCTATGGGAAATTGTAGATCGAAAAATACGGATACGGTAATTCAGATTGGCAAAAAATAGCCTCGGCGTTGTTTCAACAGTAATAAAAAAAATAAAGGACACCCAACAACATATTGAAACCTAAAATAGGGGAAAAGTTGCCAATTATTGTATACTAAAGGTTTCCAATCTTTTGTCAACAGCATAAAAATTAATATATTCAAGATTTGTTAGTTTTTCTGAAGTTAAGATATTTTATGTTAATATTTTTTCTTTTTAAACTCTTTCTTTTAACTCATACTCTCTGTCTGTCTGTCAGTCTGTCGTGGGGCAACCCCATTCCCCCTTATCCGATTGATCTGAAACTTGGCTCATAGTCTTGTTGTGACTACAGATTAATTTTGGGGTAGTTACAGTCACGCATAGTCACGCACAGTCACTGAAAGATCTAAATGTCATTTCCCCCTATCCGATCGAGCTGAAACTTGGACCAGACGCTTGCTGTGCAAAAAAAGATTAACTTTGACTTAGTCATGCACAGTCACGCATGGTTACGCACAGTCTCGGCGAGATTTAAAACGGATTTCCCCTCATCCAATCAATCTGAAACTTGGTCGATATACTTGCTGTAAAGAAAGATTAACTTCGACTTACATAGTCACCCACAGTCACGCATAGTCACGCACAGTCACGGAGTGATTTAAAACCCATTTCTCCTTATCCAATCGATCTGAAACTTGGTCGATAAACTTGCTGTGAAAAAAGATTAACTTTGACATAGTCACGCACAGTCACGTATAGTCAAGGAGAGATTAAGTCCTCATTTCCCCTCATCCGATCGATCTGAAATTTTGTCCATAGCCTTGTTGTGGCCAAAGATTAATTTTAAGATAGTCTCCCACAGTCACGCACAGTCACGGAGATATTCAAAACTCATATGCGTAAGGAGAGAAAGAGTTTTAATGAAAACTTTGTTTTTGTGGGTTAGATTATTAAATAAATAAAACATACAAATTTTTATATTAATAAAAGTGGTTTTAATTTTATGATTAAATTTTTTGGTATTGACCGTTCAAGTTGTAAAAAATATACATATATTGTTAAGAGTTTCCATTGTGTTGTCACTAACTATATAAGCTCTAATTTAAATTAGCATTTATTTATTTTTTTAAACATAAGCATTTACGAGAGTGAGTCAATAAGTCTTTTAAAAATCACAATTATTTTTCTGAGTTGATTATGTTTTATTTTTTAACTGCACAAGTCTGCATTATGGAGTATTATCTCGATAAAAGATCACATTTTTTTACTAAATAGGGGCGGTTTTTTTTATTTATTCGCTAAATTGGAACAATAATGATGAATTATATTCTTCATTCGTTTCTTTTGCCTTTTTGAAGCAGCCGATGTAGATAAAAAAAAAATACAAACCGTGGCCATAACCTTACCAGCTGAATTCACTGTCTTTGATTTCTTCGCGGCGGATTCACCTTGCAAAATTCACTGTTTTGACTATTGATTCATTTCTTGTGTATGGTAATGTTCAAAATTAAATTCATTGCACCATTTGATATGCTCGTGGTCTCAACGCACTTAAACTCTTTGATCACTCTCAACTATGTATATCGTGGCTTTTATTGATTATTTCCGAACTAACTGACGCAACTGGATTTCGAAAACGAATATAATCATTTTTGGATGTGTGCGGCCACGTTTGTATTCATTTACCCAATTGTAGCTAGTCTAAAATGCTGGTGTAGAATCAAGGACTTCGCCTAACTAATCTTTGATTCCTTTACAGAAGTGTCTTTTACATATGTACCGTCACTTTTTTTTATCCATACATAGTTCCGTATGCCTGTCAAAATTGCCGTTTTACATACTATTCATAATTTTTGCTATCACACTTGCATATATATTTTCGTATGATATAACCTCTAAATGTAAATAACAACTGATATTTTACTTTGTGAATTTACAAAATTAATTGTTAAAAATAAAGTTATATATTTTATACTAGCTGAGTCCGGTCCGCGTTGCTGGCCCGAAGAAAACATCTGGATTTTATATTGCATCTAAATTTTAATACCGAGTGTCGGGCAAAAGTAAAGCACGAACTCCCTCGAAAATCTTTAAATACATTGCATTTAATAATATTATGAATATGACTGAAAAAAAATATACGTTTTCTTGAATATTTTAACACCAGCGCCACCTACAGGTGAAAAACTTTGTCAGCAACTTTAGTTTTAGGTACATAATATATGTTGAGAATTTGAGCTAAATTGGACCGTAAATAAATTTTTTGGGAAAATCTCGACCCCAGCGCCACCTATCAGGTACAAAAAAAAGTTATGCAAATCGGAGAACCAAAGGAACATATGGTATGAATACGAAGTCGCTAGCATTAGTGGTTCAACAGTTATTAGAGTACCAACATACGCACCAACGTTTTTATATATTAAGATATTTTTAATAGTTTATTAATATTAAACAATCTTTATAATTTACTCTGGTTTTCTTTCGCCACAAGCAGTGTTGTATTTTCATTTGTTTGTCATGCAAAAATAGAACCTGTTCTAATTGAAAAAATTACATGTGACTTTCCACATGTATTGTACATATGTGCGTGTTTCATATGTATCACACGATGTGTACAACTTTTGCAGTGGGAAAATTTGACAGTACATGTGTAAAAAACACGTCGTGCTATAGCACCTTTAGGTGTTTTGCCTTTCAATTTTTTAAAAACTGAATGACGGATTTGCCTCAAATTTTGTTAGCCGTCTATTGCAATTTCACATTTTTCAGAAACCTACTGTGTTTAAAATTCTTAGTGCTCCATTTACGATTTTGTAAAGACTTATTGTTTCACCCTCGAATTCTAAATTTTCTTCTTTGGAGATATTTGACGAAAATTTTCCAACAAAAACTTTTTTTTTTAAATATGTAGTAAATGAGAAATAAATAGATTATTTACTTCATTACTTTTGGAGAATTCTACAATAGAAAACTATTGGATATAACTATGAGCTTTACAGTGCCTCGATTTGTAAAGAATCAAACAAATTTTTTATGTATGCCTATGAAATTAAACCTAGATGCATATATTTTATGTTGGTATATTATATACCCTATACTACTCGGTGGTCAGGGTTAATGAGTTTCTACTAATGTTCGTAACTACAAAGAAAAAAATAAAAAAAATATATATATATATATCCGTCCGTCCGTCCGTCTGTCAGTCTGCCTGTTTGTCTGGTGAAAATTGGTGTATGTTCAGATCTAGACCTCTATGAGATTGACTGAAGTTGCCCTACGATTCAAATTATCATATAGATCTCGGTTAAATTTAGTCTATGTGTGTCTATTATACGCATTAATCAGTAATCCACAAATAAATTTTTAGCAATACCACCCATATATAAAGCTGTTTGCTGATCTTCAGTTAAATTAAAAAAAAAAAAAAAATAAAATTTTTAGATTTTTCTCAAATTCGGTTCAATTATGTTTTTGCGAAAAATAAGCGATCGGTTCATTTTTCGACCTAGTCCCCATATAAAGGTAACTAACACCCGATAATGATTTTTTCATTTCTGCGGGCAACCGATATTAACTTTTTCATTTCTGCGGGCAACCGATATTAACTTTTTCACTTCTGCGGGCAACAAATTTATAACAATGACACTCAAAATTTGGTTTATGCTTTTTTTCGATATCCAATCGGTTAGTCCTAAAACCCAACCCAACTCAGGGATTGGGTGTCGTATAGTCGGTTTAATAATTCTTCTTTTTTAATAATTCTTCGATTCTACATTATAACATGTATTTGTTTAAGGTTTTTCAAGCCTCGCGTCATTTTTCTTACGTTCATCATTTTCAATATATTGTTGTTGACTGCTGCTAATAATTCTTGTTAAAAATCCCTTTACTGCATTGTGCTACTTATTTGTCACACACACATTGTCAGCATAAAGTGCCCAATGTAATATTCCAAATAAGTATATTTTTATTTTTGGACTAAACTCTATGTTCAAGTCATCGTCATGTATCGAGACACTCTTATATACAGACTTATTACTTATACACCCAACACTTTTTTTACACAGTACATACGTTACAAACAAAATCGTGCTCTACATTTCCAAAAACCCGATTAAAATTAAAAAAAGATTCATATGGTGTTCTGAAATCCATGGAAAAATAAAACCGGTCTGATTAAGAATATAAAGTAGTTATGATTCTTAGAAATATATGATTTCTTCTTCTCTACCACGCACCACTAAAAACAAAATCAAAATTTGCATATTAATTGAAATCTGTGTGAAAAAATGACGTTTAATCTAACATAAAATATTAATATGCTTGAAAAAATATCGAGTAAAAATAACATCAAAATTGAAGTAAAAAAAAAAAAAGCTTAAGGAGCAACTATTATTACACTAATTTAATCATTTTTTTTAATTGAAAATTTATTTCGGAATTCGTGTTGGAACAAACTATTCGTAGAAAAAACGAGTGGTTGTATCTTTGTGTGGACCGTCTTATATAACAATCGTGTAAAAAAAGAGTTGGGTGTACACACTTCTAAATATTTATATGAAACCATTACAAATAAATCCTGGCATTTTACCAAACAAATAAAAGTTTTTCTTTTAATGCAGCGTATATTAATAAATATTGATTTTCTTAAAATTGATATAGTAATTTTAGGCAGGAGAAGCAACAAACATTTTAAGAAGTTCAGGTATGAAAATTATACTAGCAGATTCCAGCCCTAGAAATTCGAGTGCAAATTCTAGGAAATTTTATTTTTTCATTAAGTAAAGACCCTAAAGGTATGCTAATCAATTATAGCCAATTCACAAATCAACACAAAAAAACAAAATCATTTTTATTACAAACACATTAACAAATAACACCATTGTATAATTTTGTGTATGTGTTAGTAGCAACTTTAAATGCAATTTACTCAAAATAAGGGGAAAAATTTTAAAATCTGTAAATCTGCAAAACTGCTAAAAAGAAATACCTTTCAAATAATGTACGTTTGGTCAAAATCGGGATAAAACGGTAGAACAAAACATCGGTCACAAGAAATCGCCTAGCCTATTAACATTATAGATATCGTCGCTTTAGAGGTAAAACTCATAAATTTTTTTAATGTGGTTTTTGACATTTTTTAACGAGTTTTATCCACCTCTATAGCGACGTTATTATCGTGTCTTGAAATTAGTACATTTTCACATACACTTTTTATACCCTATACCACTATGTGGTTTGGGTATAATGACTTTGTGCTGCTGTTTGTAACAACCAAAAATATTTGACCTACACCCATCTTTAATTATACCGATCGAATCAGAATCACTATCTGATTCGATTTAACGATGTCCGTCCGTCCGTCCGTCTGTGTGTCCATGTAAAGCTTGTAATCAAACTGCAGGTCGCAAATATGAATATATTTTGATGAGATTTGGTATTTAATCTTTTATCGGCCATGGGATGAACGCTATTGAAATTGGTGAAAATCGGTCCATGTTCAGACCTAGCCCCCATACAAATGACCTCTATGAAATCAACATATATTGCCATAAGATCCAAATTATCATACAAATCTTAGTCAAATTGGGTTTGTATGTATATATTACATCCATTAATCAGTAGTCAAAAAATGATCCCTATTGGACAACTCTTAGTCATGGGCCCCATATAGAGCTGCTTCCCGATCTTCACTTAAATCTATCAAAAAACAAAAATATTTCACTGATTCTTCTCAAATTTGGTTTGCATATATTTTTGCAAAATACAAGAGACTTTACCAAACATGGTCAGGATCGGTCCATTTTTGGGCCTAGTCCCCATATAGATATAGCATCCGATATGAAGGTTTTCATATCTGCAGTCGAAAAAATTAATAAAAATCCCACTCAAATTTGGTTTATGCTAATTTTCTATATCCAGTTAGTTGGGCCTGAGAGATAGGGTCTCTAAACGCATGGTATAGGGTATCGTATAGTCGGTCTAGACCGACTATAATTTTCTTACTTGTTTGATTTTCATAGGAAAGTTGGAAGTTTTTTAACTAAAGTTTGATGAAATACATAATTATAATAACTCAATTTTAGTTTTAAACGAGCTTCTAAATTATTATTTTACAAGGAGAAAATATTAATAATTTTCAAAAAAACTTTATTTCTTTCGTACATCTGAGATCATTCAATATTTAATGATAACACTGTGCAACAATTTTCGGACTTTTGCACAGTGTGATACCATTTAATTTTAAAGTTAATTGCTTTTCTTTTTTGACCAGAATTTATTATAATTTATTTATTGTGTTTTTATAAAAACAACAACCCGATGCACTTCGCTATACCTATCGTAACGAAATAAAAAACTGGGAATGCACTTTGTAGAAAAATCTTTTATTTACTTTTGGCGAATTTTGATTTTGGCGATTTTTGACTTTGGAGATTTTTACTTTGGAGATTTTTACTTTTTACGATTTTTGATTTTGGCAATTTTTGTTTTTTGCGATTATTGTCTATGGCGATTTTTGTTTATTCGCGATTTTCGGTTTTGGCGATTTTTTATTTTTTTTTTTTTGCTATTTTTGTTATTTGCGATTTTCGGTTTTTGGCAATTTTTGATTTAGGCGATTTTTGATTTGGGCGATTTTTATTATTCGTGACTAGGTTTTAGCAATTTTTGTTATTTGCTATATTTGATGATGGCGATTTTTTTTCTTGCGATTTTTGATTTTAGCGATTTTTGGCTTTAGCGATTTTTGTTTTCTGCGATTTTTGATTTTGGCGATTTTTGAATTTGGCGATTTTTGTTATTCGCGATTTTCGGTTTTGTCGATTTTTGTTTTTTGCGATATTTTTTATTCGCAAGTTTCAGTTCTGGCCATTTTTGTTTTTGGCTATTTTTGATGTTCGCGATTTTCAGTTTTGGCAATTTTTGACTTTGACGAATTTTGTTGTTTTGTGATTTATGATTTTGGCTTTAAATTTGCTTTCAAAATATAAGGCTAACCTCATTTGTTCGTGGTGGACTCTATAAACTGCATTTGTCCTACTCTATTAGCTGTCATATACCACAACAGTACAGTACAGTACAGTACAATGTTTTCATCAAAAAACTTGAATCAGTTCAGAAACAATTCTTACTATTTTGTCTTCGATATCTTGAGTGGAATGCAGAATTGAGTCTTCCACCATATCGCAGTCGTTTGGCTCTAATAAAGCTTCCAACTTTGGTAAAATTTATTCTGAATGCCTTCTTGGAAAAATTTGTATAAATGTCCCTAACAGACAACTTCGATTGTATGAGCCGGTTTACCTGAATTTCCACAGATCAAATTTCATTAATTTCGATCCATTCCGAAGAATTTGCACCGAAGTGAACAGACACTATGCTTTAATTGATTTATCCGATGATGTTGATGTTATTAAAAGAAGATTAACGACATATTTAAACTCTAATGATTATGTTTATAACTGTATTTAAAGTCGGTATTATTTTTATAAAATATTTTTATAAATATTGCTCAGCTGTTGCTTTATTGTAGCTGAGTTAAATAAATAAATAAATAAATAAATAAATAAATAAATAAATAAATAAATAAATAAAAAAAAACATAACTCCATCACCATATTACTTTATTTTATTTTACTATTGATTTGCCGTCCCTTTATTCTAAAAATACTTGCTCTCATTAGAGACTATCACCTTTTTCCAAAACTGTGCGGACTTGTTTATGTGTTCTTTTGCAGACACAATTGGTTTTTAGCGGTTTTGTAACGAAATGAAAGGTTTTTTTTTTATTTATTAACTAACACTCAGGGGATGCCCCCTACAGATGCAGTGCATTGTGTTGATCTCAGGAAAATAGGTTATGGGAAGGAGGAAAGAGGGGGTAGTGTTTGTGGATATTTGACTTAAATTTTATTAGATTATAACTGTCAGGAAAGACCTCTGCGGGCAACTCAACTATTTTAATGATTTTCCAAAGAATTTCATCGCAAATCGTTTTCTTAAACCTGGCCTGGCCAACCCAAATCGCTCCGCGGGCTAACTGTTTTAACAAAAAATTTTCGCTGGGTATATACTTATTATATGAAAACAAGTAAGGTTTCTTTAACTTTTTGGACATGTCTCGGCAGAATGATGCCCGATTTACCCCGTTTTCAATACCAACTTGCTCGAAATAATGACAAACAATATTATCATAACTTTAACCAGGTAAATGGACAGACATACGGACATCGCTCTATCCATTCGAGTTGTTATAAGGGAATGTATTTTTCAATGCGCAACAAACGGAATGACAAACCTATGTATACCCTCTGCACAGTGGTGTGGAGGAAATAAAAAAAGAAATTTAGTTAAACCATTTATTTGTTTTATTTCAGTACATACTATTATTTCAAATAGAAATTTTTTTTATATTTGCAGTAAATTTTTGTATTGTTTCAAGAACATTTTTTATTCAAACATTTATTTTTATTATTTCAGTACATATGTACGTATTACTGAGATATTTGTTTTTCCTTGTTATCGTTCAATGTTTTTAAGTCAACATCAATTTTATTATGTAGTTGCAGATTGTAACTACATCTGTTATTGAACTTCGAAATTTAGTTTTACCAAATTTCGTTTTGAAAAAAAAACCTTCACAAACATATGCAGATCCGAAAACGCTTACAATTTATTGAGCAAACAAGTTAAGTTAGGATACTTTTCCGCTATTATATGCGTGTTACACTGCAAATTAATTATTTCTGGAACATTGGACACTTCTACATGTAATGGACACGAAAATATCTCAAACGCTTTTTCATATTTTTCAAGTTCTGCGAAACGGCGATTAAATTCAGCTGACAGTTCTCCAGTTTCATTAGCGTACTTTGCACAATTTTATTGTTCTTAAATTATTTTAATGGTGGAAAATGGTGAATATTGTTTTTTATAATGAGTAATAGAGAAAAAGGAAGCATACATTTTTAAAAATAATAACTACTCTGTCTTCAGACAGGTCCCCGGCGTTGATTACAGTGATTACATTAAACATTGTAAAAGTTGTTATGTTATAATTGAATGATTGTTTCTATATGAAATTTTTCTACTTAGGGCTGCCGTGAGATTCGAACCTGAATCTATTGTACATACACTCGTACGTGATGGCCTCACCTAAAGTCAGGCCTGGTTATAATAATTTTCATACCATATAGCTTTTACTTCGTATTAATCTCAAACATATCTCTGTGGTTTTCTAGAATGACCGCATATGTCATAAAATCGAAATATTCAGGGGAGCCAAAAAACGTTATATTTGAAATTATGGGCTCGATATAAAGATTTTAGAGCTTTTTATTTAACAGTCCTGTAGATATGGGCAATAAATACTTTATATAACATTTTGAGTCAAAAATCTTCAGAGGAATAGATCCTAGAGAAGGACGAAGAAAACAACATGTAAATAACACTTAAAGTGTGTGCAGATAAAACAACTTATGTCGACAAACGTCGTTTTCTTTGAAAAAGAAAACTACCAATGCAACCACCCATGTTGACATAAGTTTTTGTTGCTTGAAAATGGTTTTTTTTTGTTTGTCAACAATAAGTTAACGGGACTTAGGATGAGAATATAACAACGTATGAAGAATAATAGTGATAAAAATTAACAGAAATAAACACACATGTTTTTACAAGTGGCAATAAACTGAAAACTAATCGCTATGTGTTGTTTTCTGAGAAAATAATTTGTCAGCGATCAAACGTAGGTTGACATACGTCGTTAGTGCTGCAAATTAATTTAATAAACATTTATGTTACGTCCTTATTTCAAGAAAAAAACTCAGAAATGGTCAATATTAAAAAAAAAAAAATTTAACACATTAAAGAGCGTTAAAAATCAATATATTTGGCATCGTTAACTAAAAACTGACAAAAATGGACATACGCGGTTATTTCAGAAAACCACAGATCTATCGTAATTTTTAATTTTTTAAATTATTGATTCATTTATACTTCTAATTTCCTCTATTATCAGTTCTGTTAGAGTTGCCATATGTGATGTATAGTTTGCACATTATGCACATTGCACTTTTTATATATTACAGATGTTGCCAGAGTGGAAATTTTTTTAGTTTTTTTTGGTTTAACACGTTGACGTTTACTGAAAAATACATTGGTCCACCCAGAAACAAGCCACATTTTCGTTGTTTTTTGAGATAAATGGATACCGTAATCACCAAAACTCTTGGTATCATTTGCTTATGATACTCTAATATAAGTTACAATTTAAATAGCAGCCATAGATGTCATGAATTTGTATGACACTATGACAACTATTGTTGTCACTTGATTTTATTTTCGTATATTTAAGAAAAAAGTGAACTCTGATTTATTTTTTCGGTTAAAAACAGGTCAAACTACCTCAATTCATCATATAAATTTGACACTGGAGCCACAATATTTTCCATTTACACCCATAAGTCAACCTTGGAAAAATGGACAACCATGACATGTTTCATGGACAATACTTGAGTATATAACCTTTAATGATGTATCAACAGTGTATTACAAAGGTTTTTATATTGAACTTTGTAGTCAATTTTTTTTTAAAGTTTTTTTTTTCGAAAATTTTAGTAGATTTTGTAATACTTATATTTTGTTATAGATTCTGAAAAATTTTTTACAGAGAATTATAATCATAACGGATCTCGGCTTGTCTTAAACTTTAAGACAACCACTTTTGAAGCAGAAACTGTCGGATTCTGTTGAACAAACTGGACTAAATAACGGCTTTTTCTTTCGGTTAATATGGAAGGGCATCCAGAACGAGGCTTAGATAAAAAATTGTCTGTCCCATTGGGGATATTGACTACTCTTTGGACAGAGGAATGTGTTCTTTCTACTGTTTCACTAATTTCTCTTAAGTTTTTACCTTGGTTCCATAAGTATGTAATTATTTTCCTTGCGGCAGCATTAATTTATTTTCCTTTTTCGAATCACTGCGGAAAAAGTTTTGAAAAATATTAAAAATGTTGTTTGAGTAGTCAGAATTGAATTGAAAAATATAACTGAAATGAATGAAGTATTGTGTAAAAATCAAACACTGGGTTCTACTTTTTAATTTTTGTACACAGAATTTTTCTTTCTTATTTTTGGTATTTTTTTTTGTTTATCGATAAGTACGTGTTTTTTGATTCGTTGCTGTTGTTGTTTTGCTTCTTAAATATTTTTATTGATTTGCCACATAAGTTAAATTAAAATTTTAAGATTTGAACTATTTTTTTTTGCAGAAATTTCCCTTCCAAATCTATGATATTAATAGGCAAGGCGATTTCTTGTGACATATTCTACACCTTCGATTACCAACCAATTTTGACAAAAAATATACTATTTGGAAGGTATTTCTTTGCAGATGTTCACCATATTTACAGATGTGCACCATCTGGTACATTTTTTTTTGAGTAAAATTCATTTAAAAATGCTACGAACACATACATAAAACACATATTTAAGCTTCAAATAAAAAACTATACAATGCTGATTGTGTGTTTATTAAATTTGTGTAGAATTGTGAATGAATGAACAATAAAAATTTTTAGAATTTTCACTCGAATTTCGAGGGCTGGGCCCCGCTAGTTAAAATAAAAGTACGTACACACACTTATTCTAGTATAAAACATACATAGCTCTAATATAATTAATTATGAATGAAAAATAAAAATTTCTAGAATTTGCACTCGAATTTCGAGGGCTGGGCCCTGCTAGTTAAAATAAAAGTACGTACACACACTTATTTTAGTATAAAACATAGCTCTAATATAATTAATTATGAATGAAAAATAAAAATTTATAGAATTTGCACTCGAATTTCGAGGGCTGGGTCCTGCTAGTTAAAATAAAAGTACGTACACACACTTATTCTAGTAACATAGCTCTAATATAATTAATTATGAATGAAAAATAAAAATTTCTAGAATTTGCACTCGAATTTCGAGGGCTGGCCCTGCTAGTTAAAATAAAAGTACGTACACACACTTATTCTAGTATGTATATATTTTTGTTAAAAATATAAGTTCAACTCGAGAGTATATTTTGTATGGGATGTAGTTCTGAAGATACATTTAGTTTCATCAATTTCTTTTCTGAGGTAATCGGTAAAGGTTTAGTAACAAAACTCAGCTCAAAAGTATAATACTTTGACCATTGGGAGTAGGGTGTAGGGTATAAAAATGTTCCAAAATGAGTATTAATATGAATAAATTTAAGTTAAAATATGCCAATTTTCAAAAAAAAAAAAAAAAAAACACAAAAATTTGCTTTACCATAAACTGTTTGTTAATGTGCGTTTCAATTATATTTGTTTTGAAAATATATTTATACTACTCGTACTTATGAAATTCCTTTCATTCATATGTTTGCGGTTGAGAAAACAATTACCTACAATTGAAATGCTATGAAAAGATTTTCAATTTGTTTATAAACATGTGCTTATAAATTGATGTTTTAATTATACATTTATATAATCAAACTAAATTTCTGTGAAGTTGTTTAATGGTTTTCTAAAATACTCGCACATAAACAATCAGAACTAATTAATTAAAGAAAAATAGTACTTGATTAAATTGAACGTAAATATTAAACACAAATTCCATAAAATACAAAAATGTTAAAAACTGTTTTCAAATGGGCGAAAATGAACGGCTCTAGTGAGTTAAAATAATTAACAAAGATATTTGGGAAGCATAAAAGCTAGGAGCCAAAAATTTCTTAGTTTTTCATAACCTATGTTTTTAAAATTTAATTTTTATAGTTTACGATTTAATCTTGTATGTTAAACTAGTTGAATCGGCAAACGTTATGCCTAAAATAATTATTTTGTCCTCAGATTAGTTTGAATATGTATTTCAATTACGGAAGGAATTGTTTTAATAATAATGAAATGCAAGTCAATATGTTGTATTAAATGCAGATTTTATTTTCTATTTAATCAATAAAATTTTATTTCACATAATACTTTCTTCCTCTGGGGTCGAATCGTCGCATTCGTTATCGAAATTTTTCGATCGAAATAATTTTTTTATTTTCCAAAATAAAATACTAAGAGCAATTTTACTTTGTCACAGCTAAGGAATTATAGTTAATAATTAAGGTGAAACGAGGTCTGACGTTTATCCGTCTTCTTTATATAATAAACCAAAATATGGAACTTCGATTGATTTTACTCGATATCGAATGCGACGATTTGCCCCCCTGATCTTACTAAATAATAATTTATTGAAAAGTCAACGTGTGGACAATATTTTTAATACTGTATACCAAAAAGGTCAATTTTCCACAAAAAGGTGAAAAAAATCCCACAAAAATGACGATAACACCCCCTGGCGGCTGTTAAAAATAAAAAGAAATGTGAAAAATGGATTTCCCAACCCAAAAAACCTCCGCTATACACATTTTTAATATATTTTTTTTTTTACATCTGAATGAGTATTGTGGAAAATATCATGAAAATATCTTCATCGAAATTTTGGCCGGCTAGAAAATGATTTTAGAGGTATGGTTCCTTGGGCAAATATGCTTTTTATGGCCCACCCATAGTACCAGAATCGCGATGAACTCATTGAGATTTTTTCGGTCCCATACATTGTGACCACGTGCATGACTAATTCATGGAGAATATACAGCCCTGTTCTTGAAACGTTGTTCTTGAATTAAAAGTGAATTTAAAATCACATGAAATTGAAATTTTGGGTTTCTTGAAACCACTTTTTTTTATTTATTTAATGGAAACATATGTTTGAGTTAAGAACCATATGTTTGAGTTAAGAACATATGTTATCTAGAAACCGAGGTGCCATATGGTTCTTTATTCAGTTTCACAAAAAACTTTTAAGTATTTTGTGCATGTTTTTTCTTAAGTTTATAGCAAAAGTATAAAGAAAAATATTTTCTTTTAAAATAACAACTTATTTGTTCATTTAATTGTTTTTGTTCTTCAATTTCATTCAATTAAAAATGACATTTCTATTTTTAAAAAGTTAGGCATCACCAAAAAAATTTCGATATTCAAATAAATTGGATTTGACTGGCATCACTACTGTTTCGAACATATGCAAAAAAATAAAAATATGTGATTTGATGAAAATTTTTTTTTTAATTCCTTTATTTGCAATAATTATTGCATAAAGAATCTATGTTATAATTGAAAAAATTATAATGGAAAATAGATTGTGTAAATAAAAAGTTTTTATTATAGTTATAGAACAGCATCATCGCAAAAAGTGTGTTTTATTAACATCGACCACTTATTACGAGTTTTTTTTTTTTAAATCAGAGCAAAATGTAGACGTTTTTTAAAATCGGTTTTTTTTTCATAAAATTAATATCTAATTTTTTAAAATAATGACAAGGTTCAATAAAAAACATGTTAGAGTTTAAATATCATTTAGTTTTTTTTATCTCTTAAGACCTGCTTAGTAGAAAAAAGGGCATTTGTTTTGATTTCACAAAGCCTTTTCTATGTGAATTAAAACAAGAAAAAATATTCTTATTGAAATTAGAGAACAGCAAAAAACTTGTAGATTTAAGAATTTTTTCATTTACGAGTTTTTTTTTTGTGATAGTGGTTTCAAGAACAGGGGTGATAGATAAATTTTTTAAACAAATATTCCAATGTTTTTGCTTTATTTTAAATAAAAATATTTGGATATTGAGCCTGATTAATTGCAATCTCAACCATTAAATTGATGAAGATCAAAGACAAGATTTTACAAATACAAAATAATAAATTCAAAGAATTTTTCAAATATTTGCCAAAATAAAAATTCTTAGAAATCGCCGACGTAATATATTATAGATCATTATAAAGTAAGTAAATTTTAATAAGTGAATTCAAGATTTACAATTTGAAGTTTTGTTCTTTTAAGTTTCCGATATTATAGTATTTTGTTTATTATTAAAACACAGCCCAGCCCTACTATGTATGTTGTTAGCGTATAATGACTTTGTGCTGATGTTTGTAACTACCAAAAATATTTGACCTAGACCAGTACTGTTCATTTCATAGAACAATTGTTTATACTCAACTCACATGTATTCTTACACTCTCGCTTTTAGTCGTCACTGAAACAGCGACTAATGAACACGTGTAACGGATATATGCTGATTTTTTTTAATGCACTGAAAATAATTAAAGCAATTAACAAAAAATATTTTATGATTATAAATGTGTTTGGGAAGCTAAATAAATAAACAATCACCCATAAAAACAAAGTTTTTATTAAAACTCATTCTTTCCTTGTGCATATGAGTTTTGAATCTCTCCGTGACTGTGCGTGACTTTTTTAAAATTAATCTTTGGTCACAACAAGTCTATCGACCAAGTTTCAGATCGATCGGATAAGGGGAAATGGGTTTAAATCACTCCGTGCCTGTGCGTGACTATGTCGAAGTTAATCTTTCTTTACAGCAAGTATATCGACCAAGTTTCAGATTGATTGGATGAAGGGAAATCCGTTTAAAATCTCTCCGTGACTGTGCGTGACCATGCGTGACTGTGCGTGACTAAATCAAAGTTAATCTTTTTTCACAGTTCGATCGAATGAGGAGAAATGAAATTTAGATCACTCCGTCACTGTGCGTGACTGTGCGTGACTACCCCAAAATTAATCTATAGTCACAACAAGACTGTGGGCCAAGTTTCAGATCAATTGGAGAAGTAGGAATGGGGTTGCCCCACGACAGACAGACAGATAGAGAGTATGAGTTAAAAGAAAGAGTTTAAAAAGAAAAGCTGTTTAATTCCAAAAAACCAATTTTTGTTGAAAATTTTTTTCAGATTTAAAATTTTTTTGTTCTAAACAACGCAACGCATTAAGTTCTGTAAATTTAAAAAATGTTTAATTAATACGCAATTGTCACGAAAACATAAATATTGAAAAATTTTTAATACAAGATCTATAAAAATTTTTAATAGAATTATTAAAAAACGCATTTTTAAAATTTTTTTTTAACATATTAAACATATTTTTTTAATATGTAAATACATGCAATGAATATCATTAATATTGATTGATAAAATCTACAACTTCTTGTTTTTTATACAATGAAAAAAGCCTAATATATACATACTAGCAGATTCCAGCCCTTGAAATTCGAGTGCAAATTCTAGGAAATTTTATTTTTTCATTAAATAAAGACCCTACAGGTATGCTAATCAATTATAGCCAATTCGCAAATCAACACAAACAAACTCTTTTTTATTACAAACACATTAACAAATTTAATAAACACACACACACCATTGTATAATTTTGTGTATGTGTTAGTAGCAACTTTAAATGCAATTTACTCAAAGTAAAGGAAAACATTTAAAAATCTGTAAATCTGCAAAACGGCTAAACAGAAATACCTTTCAAATAATAAACGTTTGGTCAAAATCGGGTTACAACGGTAGAACAAAACATCATTCACAAGAAATCGCCTAGCCTATTAACATTATAGATATGTATTTATTTTTTTCCAGTGTGAACATATGAAGCGGGTGGAGTCGTTTTAATGTTTTTTTTTTGTTTGTTTTTTCGTTTTTAATTGTTTACTTATAAAAAATTTTTATTCTTGTTTTATATTAATAATACATGCTGAGGATGATCTTCGAAGAGGATCGAAATATTCGTGTAAAATAGAAATATAAAAAGAAATAAAAAACTGACCTTAGCCTGGAAAAATTAAAATAACTATTAAAAAATTTAATTTCTGTTTAATTTTCATTTCTCTAAAACAATTTTACACAAAACACAACTACATTTTTATTTTTGAACACCACTGACCTAGACCCATCTTTTATTATACGATCAAAATTATCACATAGATCTCAGTCAGATTGGGTTGATGAGTGTTTAATATTTCCATTAATAAACAGTCTAAAAATAAACCCTATAGGACAATTCTTTGTCATAGTCCCCGTATAAAGCTGCACAGATTTTTCTCAAATTTAGTTTGTATATGTTTTTGCAAAAAAAAATACGTGACTTTATCAAATATTGTCAGGATCGGTCCATTTTTCTACCTATTTCCCATATAAATATAGCATCCGATATGAACTTTTTCAGAACTGAAGACGAAAAAATAATTAAAATTCCACTCTGATTTAGTTTATGCTTATTTTCTATACCCAATTAGTTGGACCTAAAACCAATTCTCTAAACGCATGGTATAGGGTATCGTATAGTCGGTCTAGACCGACCATAATTTTCTTACTTGTTGTTTCTCCCTTGTCGGCATATACAAACAACTTTGGAGCAGGCTACATATAATTGACCTTGGCCGAGGAATGAATTTTCCAAATCCAAGCATTGGCTGCTACTGAAAGTTGCATATACCAGAGAGATTGGGAATTGTAGGACTTTGAATGCAGTTGCAGAATCTGTTGGAATTATTGTGATTCTTAGCAATATGCTCTGCTTTGAATTTACCATTGATAATTCTCGATTCAATAATGTTACCAAATGTTTTCTTGATAACGAATCGCGTTTCCTTATATGATTTTAGGACATTTAGGTTTCGGATCAGTGTAATTTGTTATTCAACTTTCAAGAGTAAACCATGTGATGGAAGACGTGGCAGATCAAGTGAATTTAAAAAATCAGTTTGAAAATTCAGTCCTTCATCTTCTTTTAATAATAAAAGATAACGTAACACAAATTTGCAAAGCTCTCTCTGTCATAGTACTCGAGATGGATGATATTCAATAATTTTTTGTAAGGGAGGTCTACGCCCATTAACCCATTATTTGGTTCGTGTTGTTATGAATGGCGATGTAAATCAATTCATCGAATCATTATTTGATTATGGTCTCTCCCAAGTAAATCATATTCTCAACGCGTATGGAAAACTTTTGGATTTAATATTTATTAATGAACCATCTGAAGTCTCGCTGCATCCATCTAATCCAATTACTTTATCTAAAGACCGTTATCATCCTACAGTAAATTTACGTATTTTGCTTCCATTCAATTTATCAATTAAGAATCCTGTGCATAATCAGAAGGAAAATGTTTATTTCTTTTCGAAAACTGATTATCCAAAATTGAATGCTTTACGAATCGACATTGACTGGAATGATATCCTTTCATCTATCGATTATGATGAGATGATCACAAGCTTTTATAGCACGTTGAACGCATGTATATCTGTAACAGTTCCTATGATTTCAACCCGTAAAAAGATGGGTCCACCATGGAAATACTAATTATTTGGCTAAATTCAAAATCAGAAAGAATAAAGTGTATAAAATATTCAAAAAGTCTGGTTCCCCCTCTGATTTTACCAAGTATTTAATTGCTAGATCAGATTACAATATTGATTACAAAAGGGCTTACAATAACTACTTAACTCGTATGATCTATTGTACTGCCCTCTGCTGTCCCTATAAAATCTCACCCAGTCCTGAAGCCCTCAGAAATTCGAGGATGTTGGTTCCAGTGATTTTATTTCGCTCCCTGGTGTTTGGAAAAAACCCAGGTGCTTTTTCCTCTTATGCATTAAAGCTCCACAATCTCCCAGTATGTGCTCCGCTGATTCTGCCTTCTCATCGCAGAATCTGCACATGGGGTTAGCTTCAATTCCTAACCTGCTCAGATACTCCCTGAGCCTACAGCGACCAGTTGGAATCCCGGTTAATATTCCGTTCTTTGATAGTCCGATACATGACTCAAATCTCTTACCGTTGTAGTTACCTAACAAGAGTTTTGATTGCCTTAAGCCGGGACCCAACAAAGGCTGACCTTATTGTGTCTGCCTAGCTCATTCAGTCTTTGCAGAATGTCCCATACTAACATACAGTTTACTACATAGGAGCCTAGTGCTCGAATAGCAGCTTGACTATCTGATAATATGGTTATGTCCTGTCTTTTGTACTTCCTATTTAAGTTAATCTGTGCACACCTATCGATGGCATAAATTTCCGCCTGGAAAATACTCGTGTGTATTCCCATTGATTCGTAGTATTTGGTTCTAGGCCCAAAGACTCCCGCCCCTGTTCCATTTCCGGTCTTTGACCCGTCCATGTACCATTTGATCGTATTCTCCTTTAGAGAATATGCTGTACTCAAACTACTCCATTCCTTTTTATTACTAAGTTTTGTAACAAAGTTTTTCTTGAAATCGTATTTCTTCTCCGTCCTGTCCAATGGATCCTGACTTATTCGGTTCCATTGCCCTTCATAAAGCCTGGTTATAGGTTTATCCCCCTTTATCCTGATTGCCGTTGCCAGGGCTTTCTTTTGCACCACTATATGTAGTGGGCTTTGATCCAAGAGTACTTCAAGTGATGCCGTTGGGCACGTCCTCATTGCACCCGTTATCCCAATACACGCTAGTCTTTCTATTCTACTTCTACTCCATTTGAGTTGATTTTAGCTCTGTCCTGATGGAATACCAAATAATATTCTTAAGTACTGTGCTGACTTCCTGTCCTATCCACTAACAATACTTTTCAATCAGTCCTTGCGTACAGGATATTTACCATCTCTATGGAAGAAATCTTATATCATCCCTTTATATAAATCAGGCAATAAGGTCAATGTGTCTAACTACAGAGGCATCGCAAAATTGAGTGCAATCCCCAAACCTTTAGCAAAAATTATAACAGATCCGTTATCTCATCAAGTTTCATCCTTACTTTCTCTATATCAACATGGCTCTCGTAAATCTTGTTCTACAATCACCAAGGTTCTGGAACTCACTGCAATTAAAAATGACGGATTTAGAGATCATAAGCAAACCGATGTAATTTACACCGACTTTAGTAAAGCCTTTGATAAGGTGAATCATAATTTTTTTTTATTATACAAGGTGAATTATATGGGTTTCAGTAATTCTTTAGTTTTCTGGTTAAAATGTTATTTAACGAACAGATCTCAGCGGGTTAAATTTAGAAACGCTGTCTCTAAAATTATCGAAGTGTTTTCTGGTGTTCCACAAGGAAGTCATCTTGGTCCAGTACTGGTTACTATATATATCAACGATCTTCCTTCTGTTATTCAACACTCTAAAATTCTCTTATACGCTGATGATGCCAAACTATTTTCCTCTCTTCAAAATTACTTTCAACATTTTTTGCTACAATCCAACTTAAAAAATTTTTGTGGATGGTGCAATGTAAACCTTATGGAGCTCAATATAATAAAATGCAAGCACATGTCCTGTTACAGATGTAAAAATCTGCATACTACTTTGTGAATGAAAGTGAATTGGACTCGGTTGATATATTCTCAGATCTTGGCATTTTATTAGATCATAGATTAAATTTTCGTCCGCATATATCTTCAGCAATAAACAAAGCTTATGGCGCTCTTGGATTTATGAAGCGATGGAGTAATGAATTTTCTGATCCATATGATCCCTGGTTCGTCCTATCCTGGAATATGGCTCTATAATATGGGATCCGTGTTACATTATTCATATAAATTTCGTCGAATCTGTCCAGAAACAATTTCTTTTATTCTGTCTACGTGGATTTGGTTGGAACTCCCGTGCCTTACCCTCTTATGAATGCAGACTTGCTCTAATCAAGTTACCGATACTGAAAAGTCGTAGAACAATGCTTAGCATCTCCTTTCTACTCAGTTTATTCCATGGCAACATTGACTCCAATTACTTGTTAAGTAGAATTCAAATTAATATACCATCGAGACCTACAAGAAACTTTCAGCTCTTAAATGGTAATTATTTTACGATTTAACTACGCTAATAATGATCCATTTCGCCGGTTGTGTGAGCAATTTAATGGAATTTTCCACATCATAGATTTGTCTGAAAATAAAGAAGTAAAATTATTTTATATCTAAATAATTAAATATTCATTATTTTATTTGTTATATCTATTTTATACACTAATGCCGGTTTTCTCAATGTATCATCAAACTGCCTGTTACTTAGCCAGGACATAAATTTATTGGTTTTCTCAATGTACCGACAAAAACATTATTTTCAGTTGGCAATGCCTCTCAAAATACGTATGAAAGTTGGGAGAATTATTTTCAGTTGGCAATGCCTCTCAAAATTAATATGAAATTTGGGAGAATAATTTATCTGTACGATAAATAAATAATTGGAGATGAGTGCCGGTTAGCTTTGCGACAAAATAGAAGCAAACCAGACATTGAGAAAACCAAATTTCTTTAATCGGCAGTT
The DNA here is from genome assembly GCA_963682025.1 of Cordilura impudica. Lineage (NCBI taxonomy): Eukaryota > Metazoa > Arthropoda > Insecta > Diptera > Scathophagidae > Cordilura > Cordilura impudica. Next base: position 41,045,757 of record OY821518.1, on the reverse strand, counting down.
TCTCGTTGGGATAAAATATAATCGCCTATTGAGAAAACGGGCATCAATATATTAGTCTGTAAGGACATTTGTAATTTCACAGATTTGAAATAAATAAAGAAATAAAATAAATTCTTTGTTTGGCAAACGGACAATGAACCTACTTATAAGATAACTTTCTTTTATCACTGTACAATAGAGCCGAATGTATAGAGACGACATGTATACATGAACATATAAACATACAAATGTAATGACATCGCTATCAGAATTTTCTTCAGTTACAAACAAAAGTATCGTGTACCATAGACTGGTGTAGAGTATAAATAGCAATGAAACAAATAACGATAAATGAATTCCTGGTCATTCCATAGAAAGGCATCAGTTGTTCCTCTTATCAAATAAATTTTATTATAATTTTTTTTTTAAAATAATTTAATGAAGACGTGAATCATTTGAAACGATCGTCGCCCACTTTTTAGCTGTTGCTTGAATAAGATGCTGATAATTTGTGTTCATTTGTGTTGGTTTTTTTCTTCTATTTACAGGGCTTTAGCTGACACTGATTCCGATGGCAAAATGAACATAAATGAATTTAGTATTGCATGCAAATTGATAAACTTAAAACTGCGCGGCATGGAGGTACCCAAAGCATTGCCACCAACACTCTTGGCCTCGCTGAGTTTAATGGGTGCAACGCCAACGTTAACACCAACAGGCGCTGGTAGCCTAAGTCCTATGGATCCCTTAAAAGGCGTAGCAGCTAAACCAGAAATATCACAACCGATAATGCCACCAATGGCGGGGGCCATACCAATAGTACCGGGAATGGTGCCCGGTACATTGCCAGGTATTGTGCCCCAAGCTAGCATGACGCCAGCTTCGATGGTCGGTATACCACCCATGCAACAGGTTTCGGGTGCAGTGCCTGTTATGCCCTCAGCCATGATGCCAGCCAATACAGCTATTCCTGGAATAGCAGGAATGCCGATAGTTACTCAACCTGGTGTTATGCCTGGTGTTTCAGCTGTATCTATAATGCCTGGTGGTATGGTTCCTGGTATGCCTCCTGCACCTGGCATACCACCACAAGTTTCTGCAGCTATAACCGCTGCAAAAATTGTTTCACCTCCAGCAAATGATGCTAAAGTAACACCACCGCAAAGTAATCCTCCAAGTCGTAGTATGTCAATTTCGGAAAGAGCTCCATCTATAGAGTCACCGTAAGTAGTTTTTATTGTCGCAATTTCAAGGTCTTTGAATGACTTATGAAATCCAGCTTTTCATTTTAATGATTTTGTATTCATTGTTTGTTTATTAAATTTTAGACAAGGTGAATGGGCCGTTAAGGCTCCAGCTAAACGTAAATACACTCAAGTTTTCAATGCTACCGATCGTAATCGTACTGGCTATTTGAATGGTGTTCAGGCTCGTGCTATTTTAGTACAAAGTAAATTGCATCATGCTACTTTGGCACAGATTTGGACTTTATCCGATTTAGACAGCGATGGCCGGCTTAGTTGTGATGAGTTCATTCTGGCCATGTTTCTGTGTGACAAAGCAATGAATGGTGAAAAAATACCAGCAACATTACCCATGGATTGGATACCACCCAGTTTTCGTAAAACAAAATCACGAACAAGTTCGGTGTCGGGTGGTGGATCTCAACCGGCTTCAAGGCATGCTTCAGTCTCTTCTCAGGGCGCTATAGATGATCCTTTAGCAGGTTTGCCTCAAAGTAGGAAGTTATCTTTTGATTTATTTTAATTTTTTATATTCTAATTTTATTGTCGCAATATATTTCACAACTAATATCGATCTCCAATTTGTGTGTAGGTTCCTTTGAAGATAAACGCAAAGAAAACTTTGATAAAGGTCAGGCCGAATTGGACCGACGACGTAAGCTGCTTCAGGATCAGCAACGCAAAGAGAAAGAAGAACGTGAACGTAAAGAACGGGAAGAAGCGGATAAACGTGAAAAAGCCCGTTTGGAGGTGGAGCGAAAACAACAAGAAGAACTCGAAAGGCAGCTCCAAAAGCAACGAGAACTGGAAATGGAAAAAGAAGAACAACGAAAACGAGAACTAGACGCCAAAGAAGCTGCCAGAAAGTAAAGTTAACAAACAATCGTTGAAGCTCTTACTAAATAATTCAAAATTTAATTTTGTATCATTTTTAAAGGGAACTGGAAAAGCAACGTCTTTTAGAATGGGAACAAGCCCGCATTGCCGAATTGAATTCCCAAAAACAACGCGAGCAAGAAAGAGTGCTTAAACAGAAAGCTCACAATACTAATTTGAATGTGGAATTAAGCACACTAAATGAAAAGGTTCTTTCACACTGTTGCTATTTTATAAAACCAAATCATTAGTAAAGTTGTTCTTCTTCTAGATAAAAGATCTGTCGGCAAAGATTTGTGAGACTCGAGCCGGTGTCACTAATGTTAAGTCCGTTATTGATGGTATGCGTTCTCAACGAGATGGATCTATGTCGGATATGTCTCAGCTTAAAGCTCGTATTAAAGAACAAAATACTAAATTATTACAACTGACACAAGAACGTGGTAAATGGGATGCTAAAGCCAAGGCTGCCGCTTTGTCTGGAGATGCCGGTCAGCAAGAACAGTTGACGGCGGCATTTGCTAATAAACAAGTGAGTAGTATCACGAGGAAAATATACTATTAATAATTGGTTAGTTTGTATAGAATACTTTTTTTTTATGGAGAAACACGTAAAATGCAATCTCCTTCTCTTGTGCGGTTTTCGAAAGCTAACAAAACCCCATTTGGGTTTTGCTATTTTAAAACCCCATTTGGGTTTTGCTAGTTTAGCTACTGTTCGCATTTTATGGCCTCATGTATATTTTGGCTGAAACTTGATTTTTTTTCGAAGAACACGCAATTTTTCTCACGGCTTTATCTCGGAAACCAATTGGAATTTTATTTTCCTGTCTTCGACACAATTGTAGCTATAGACTATGAGAAAAAAGTGTAAAACAAACTAACCCCGAAGTTAGAAAAAGCGCCCAATATAGAAGATGATGAAAACTAAAACCACTAACAAAAAACGAAAGGGATTACATTGTGGCTAAGTTGGGATTATCGCAACGGAACTTAGAATTTTTTATCTCATTTTTGAAGCGTAGAAAAATCACACATCAGAATATTAGCGCCACGGCCTGCCGGAAACGCCAAGCCGAATTTCAATATTTATATACTGTTGATGATAAAAATACGTTCACTTACTGCACACTGTATTGAATTCTCAGTTGGTTTCAAAAAGCTCATGGCGACAGTTTTTTTTTTTTTTGATTACCTTCAAATGGGAAAATCGATAAACCGCGAATATTAATTATTGGACTGATTCCACGACGATTTCAAAAACGACCGCATTTGGCCAAGAAGAAAGGCGGGACAATGCACACTAGAGCATTTCACCAAAAACGTTTTTGTTTAATGATTTTTGTAACTCTTAAAGTGGTATATGAATTTTTAAAGTTCAAAAGATTTTTGAGAACTGTTTTTAGATTTTTTGGAGGTAGGTACGGGGTCGCAGAAATCCATTTTATCCAAAAATGAGCTTATGAAACACAATTTTTTATTTTTATTTTTCTCGTGATTTTCACCTCTGAAGAGTACTAGTCGCGGTAAAAATTATAGGAATTTTGATGAGCTTAAAATTAAAAATTCAGTACTTCCCAAGTTCAAAGCCCAAGAAATTGTGCGTAAAATACGTCTCCTGAGAAATATTACAAAAAAAACTAAAACAAAATCATTTTCTAGCCCATTGCAATCCCCTTAACATGAGGTTTACACCAAAATGTGCAAATTTCATAGATTTGACTAATTTTAAATAATGATCGTCCTCGAGAATTTTCAATTTTATTTAAAAAAAACGTATTTCCTTTTAAGCTTAAATGAATGTTAACTAAAATTAATATCCTTTTCAGCTCATTATCAAACAATTGAAAGATAGAGTCGAAAATATACGTAATGAAATTGAATCGAAAAAAGAGGATATAAATTCACACGATCTGACTGTAACCGAAGTCAAAACTGAACTTTCTGAACTTATAAAAAAATGTGAAGAACTTTACACGGACTACGATAAACAACGTACCCAAATATTAGAAATGAAATACAATAAGAAAAATGAGAATGTTACAACAGCTACCTCAGCCTGGGATACAGGATCGTCGGCCTGGGGTGCAACAACTACAACAAGCATTGATCAATACACCGGTTTGACAAATGACAACAGTGCTGCCTTGACCGAGGAACCAGCGGTAGCGAATTCTGTCGTTGATACCAGTGGCCCAGCACCAGAAGGCTTTGTTAAATATCGTTCGGTTTATGAATTTACCGCACGTAATAATGATGAAATATCATTTGTTCCCGGTGATATAATTTTCGTACCGTTGGAACAAAATGCTGAGCCAGGTTGGTTGGCGGGAGAAATAAATGGTCATACCGGATGGTTCCCCGAAACGTATGTGGAGAAAATTGAAGAAGATATCGAAGGAACCGCTACAACGCTAGACTATGCTGCACAAGATTCTTATAACGATAATAGTGAGCAATACAAGTAAGTTCGAAGAGATTTAACGAAGTAAACGGTTTTAATTTGTTAAGGAGGAGTTTAGAAAGTCTTTCAATCTCTATCATACATAATGAGCTTCTTAAAGTAACCAAAGTTTATAGTGTTGGGTCAAAGTTAAGAGTTTCTTATTGTAGATACATAATGTTACTGAGCTCAGAAAATCATTGGAGAAAATCGTGCCTATCTTAGAGTTTGATAACCAGGTCTTTTTAAAATGTTGGCCATAATTGTGAGTGTTTTAAGTGGAGTGGGGGTGGATCACGACAAAGTTTGGATATGTTACAGAACACGAAAAACATTGTTCATTTTATAGTTGGACAACAACATTCACAGTTAAAAAAAGCCACAAAAAAATAAGAGGAAGAATATAATCCCTAATGAAAAACGAAAAATGAAAACCGAAAAATAAAAAATTAAAAATTAAAATTAAAATTAAAATTTAAAAATTAAAAATTAAAAATTAAAAAATAAAAAATTAAAAATTAAAAATTAAAAATTAAAAATTAAAAATTAAAAATTAAAAATTAAAAATTAAAAATTAAAAATTAAAAATTAAAAATTAAAAATTAAAAATTAAAAATTAAAAATTAAAAATTAAAAATTAAAAATTAAAAATTAAAAATTAAAAATTAAAAATTAAAAATTAAAAATTAAAAATTAAAAATTAAAAATTAAAAATTAAAAATTAAAAATTAAAAATTAAAAATTAAAAATTAAAAATTAAAAATTAAAAATTAAAAATTAAAAATTAAAAATTAATAATTAAAAATAAAAAATTAAAAATTAAAAATTAAAAATTAAAAATTAAAAATTAAAAATTAAAAATTAAAAATTAAAAATTTAAAATTAAAAATTAAAAATTAAAAATTAAAAATTAAAAATTAAAAATTAAAAATTAAAAATTAAAAATTAAAAATTAAAAATTAAAAATTAAAATTTAAAATTTAAAATTTAAAAATTAAAAATTAAAAAATTAAAAATTAAAAATTAAAAATTAAAAATTAAAAATTAAAAATTAAAAATTAAAAATTAAAAATTAAAAATTAAAAATTAAATTAAAAATTAAAATTTAAAAATTAAAAATTAAAAAATAAAAAATTAAAAATTAAAAATTAAAAATTAAAAATTAAAAATTAAAAATTAAAAATTAAAAATTAAAAATTAAAAATTAAAAATTAAAAATTAAAAATTAAAAATTAAAAATTAAAATTTAAAAATAAAAATTAAAAATTAAAAATTATAAATTATAAATTAAAAATTAAAAATTAAAAATTAAAAATTAAAAATTAAAAATTAAATATTAAAAATTAAAAATTAAAAATTAAATATTAAAAATTAAAAATTAAAAATTAAAAATTAAAAATTAAAAATTAAAAATTAAAAATTAAAAATTAAAAATTAAAAATTAAAAAATAAAAATTAAAAATTAAAAATTAAAAATTAAAAATTGAAAATTAAAAATTAAAAATTAAAAATTAATAATTAATAATTAATAATTAAAAATTAAAAATTAAAAATTAAAAAATAAAAATTAAAAATAAAAATTAAAAATTAAAAATTAAAAATCAAAAATTAAAAATTAAAAAAAAAATTAAAAAATACAAATTAAAAATTGAAAATTAAATATTAAAAGTTTTAATTTCTATCTTTAGTTTCTTACCTGTTTTTATAATTTATTTTTTTTTATTATATGTATACTGAAATTAACATATTACTAGCTAATTCAGATTAAAATATTTTAAAATTTGATTATTTTTATTATTAATAATTTTCAGCCAAGAATCATTTGAATTTATTTAAATTATCGTATAACTTCTAGTCTCAAAACATTTTATTATGGATCAAACTTTGAATATTATAACGCCAGCTACGTTAAGTAATGAATTTCATTACTGTTCTATGAAGTACTTAGGGGACTTGTAGGATTTCTACTCTAGTAAACAAATAGTAATTAATTCTTTCTATAGAAGACATGATCATTATTTTTTATCAATAGAAATTATAATAGAAACAGGTCAAAAAGAAAAACAATTACCTTCAATTGGTATTCGGAATAAATGTTTCAGTATCGGCTACAGTTTTAAAGTGGTATCCGTACTCAACATTGGGTGTAATATTGCGTTTATGTTATGGCCCATAGTACCAGAATCGCGATGAACCCATGGAATAAAAGTAATTGATACACCCTAATATATATTTATAAATATATATATAGTATTTGTCTCAAGTAATCCATTAAACTAATACTAAAACATTGTTATTGTTACAGCACAACTATTACAGATACCACAACAATAACAGCAACAGGAGTAGCAACAGCAGTAGCAGCCATACCTACAGATACATATAATGGTGATGTTGAATATTATATAGCCGCCTATCCTTATGAATCTGCCGAAGCGGGAGATTTAACCTTTGGTGCTGGAGAAATGGTTATGGTTATCAAAAAGGAGGGCGATTGGTGGACGGGTACAATAGGCAGTCGTACTGGTATGTTCCCATCGAATTACGTACAAAAAGCTGATGTAGGCGGAACTACGGCCAGTACCACTGAGCCCGACATGACAACAGCCTACGATGATGATACATTTAAGGTAAGTATACGGCTAAGGTATAAGCAGTTTAATGTTATTGTGTTGACATCATGACTAACAAGTTTGTTGAGAAAAGAAAAACAATTGAACCACTTGAGCAAAACAAGAAAAATTTTCAACAATTCATATTCATTATTCAACTCCCTCCTAATCGCAAATTCCAAACATTTTGTGTCTCTCATTTCCTACTTTAGGATAATACATATAACGGCAATGCTCACGATCAAATAGACTCAGCTGAAATTGCTTCAACAACAGCTTTTCAAGAATCGCCACCACCGCAACAAACGCAATTAACAAAAGAAATAACACCCGCCTCAACTACACCCGCAGACTTATATGCAGATACGAAATTCGTATCGGCTGATGTCGCTACAACAGACGAAACGCGTACAAATGATGAACTGGACACGGAAGTTTCACAAATTAATACACAATCGAATAATAAAATTCAATCGAGTGAACCTGCGGAATCTTATAGTCGTCCCATGTCACGTACTTCTTCCATGACTCCAGTAATTAAAAACAATTTTTTCTTCTACTTCTACAATGAATGTTTTTTTTATAAGTGTCTTTTTATTGCTTTCTAACAACTATTTTTTGTTGCTTCTTTATGTTCATTTTTGTTGTATATCGCTAAAAAATAAAAAAAGCTTTCTGTTATTGATTTTTTTAAAAAAAACTTTTTTCTTTCTTTTCATTAGGGTATGCGAGCTAAACGTTCTGAAATAGCACAAGTCATTGCTCCCTATGAAGCTACTAGTCCCGAACAGTTATCTTTGACTCGAGGCCAATTAATAATGATACGCAAGAAAACCGATTCCGGTTGGTGGGAAGGAGAACTGCAAGCTAAAGGTCGTCGAAGACAAATTGGTTGGTTTCCAGCTACTTATGTGAAAGTTTTACAGGGTGGCCGTAACAGTGGTCGTAATACTCCTGTATCTGGTAGTCGTATTGAAATGACAGAAACAATATTGGGTAAAAATTTTGAATAAATTAAAATTTGAATGAATTGAATGAATTAAATGAATTGAATGAATTGAATGAATTGAATGAATTGAATGAATTGAATGAATTGAATGAATTGATTGAATTGAATGAATTGAATGAATTGAATGAATTGAATGAATTGAATGAATTGAATGAATTGAATGAATTGAATGAATTGAATGAATTGAATGAATTGCATGAATTGAATGAATTGAATGAATTGCATGAATTGAATGAATTGAATGAATTGAATGAATTGAATGAATTGAATGAATTGAATGAATTGAATGAATTGAATGAATTGAATGAATTGAATGAATTGAATGAATTGAATGAATTGAATGAATTGAATGAATTGAATGAATTGAATGAATTGAATGAATTGAATGAATTGAATGAATTGAATGAATTGAATGAATTGAATGAATTGAATGAATTGAATGAATTGAATGAATTGAATGAATTGAATGAATTGAATGAATTGAATGAATTGAATGAATTGAATGAATTGAATGAATTGAATGAATTGAATGAATTGAATGAATTGAAGGAATTGAATGAATTGAATGAATTGAAGGAATTGAATGAATTGAATGAATTGAATGAATTGAATGAATTGAATGAATTGAATGAATTGAGTGAATTGAATGAATTGATTGAATTGAATTAGTTGAATCAATTGAATGCATTGAATGAATTGAATGAATTGAATGAATTGAATGAATTGAATGAATTGAATGATTTTTATGAATTAAATAAATTGAATGAATTGATTGAATTGAATGATTTTTATGAATTAAATGAATTGAATGAATTGAATGAATTGAATGATTTGATTGAATTGATTGAATTGAATGAATTGAATAAATTGAATGAATTAAATAAATTGAACGAATTGAATGAATTGAAAAGCTCACAACAAAATCCTGCCAGTTTGATTAATAATTTTTTTCTTTTATTTTTCAGATAAAGTTATTGCTCTATATCCCTACAAGGCACAAAATGATGATGAATTATCGTTCGATAAAGATGATATTATAAGTGTGCTAGGTCGTGATGAACCCGAATGGTGGCGAGGAGAATTAAGTGGTCTCACTGGTTTGTTCCCCAGCAATTATGTGGGCCCATTCGTAACGTCCGGTAAGAAAGTTAATGGCAAATAGACGTTTGTGTTTGTAATGATTACTAAAGAAATTCGAATCACAAATGCAGCCGCCCTCCACTTGCTTTAAGTTATTTTTAATACCAAATTATAGTAAGCTCTCTCTTTATATTTTTTTTAAAATATTTTTTTGTTATAAATGAAATTTCTCTGTATCTTATTTTTGGTCTGATAAATTTCACAAAACATTCCGTTTATTATTTTTTTATTTTTATAAATCTAAAGTATTTTTTTCTCCATATGTGAATATTTTCTTTTTTTTTGCAAGCTTTTTTTTTTATTATTTTTTCTTTTATGGAACTTTAAGTATAAGATAATATTATTGGAATTTGTATCTCTCAGCCTTTGGAATATTTATAATTATGAAAGTACATATTTTGTGTATCATTATGTATTTAAACTCGTATTTTTTCATACTTTACTTTTATTTAGTTTGTAATAATTTATGCCCTTTGTACATGAATGATTTATTATGGTAGTTATTATTGATGTTACTGATATTTTTGTTTTTTTTTCTTTTTCGTTTATTATATTTCTTCTCGCAATTGAATGTTTGATAGTTATTTAAATATTTTAAGTTTCCATTATTTAAATTAAAATAAAACTACAAGTTGCCAATATATGTGTAAATATATATGTATATGTATTAGTTATAAAAGAAAACTTCAAAAATTTTTGTTCTTAATTTGAAATTATTTTTCAAAAGACTAACATAATAAAATATATATTTTTATTTGAATTATTTTTGGTTTGTTTTTCTTTTTTTTAAACAATTTCATTTAACATACAACAGTGAAAGATTATCGATAAAACAGGCGGCGGCTAATCATTAAATTCAAGAAGACATTTTTTTTGGTTTCAGTATTTCAATGTAGATAGATAAATTTTCAGTTTTCGTAAAATATTAACGACAAGAGCTGTTATGAATTTTTGTAAAGCATATGGCTCTCTTAACTGAAAAACCTGACGATTGTTTTTTCAAATCAAACACCTATATTTTCTTTATTTCAGGAAATGTATAACAAGTTATGGCTGCACCTGCTTATTAAGGTAGAAATATTTAATATTGAAATACATACAATACATAACAAATATTTACATAAATTAGAATAAAAAAAAAGCAAATATGAATTGTATTAAATTAAAATTTATAGCAAAACCAGTTAAAGTTTCATATAAAAATAAAAAAATCAATTACTACAACATATTATGTTTTGGAAGATAAAAAATCAACAATGTTCATTAAAAACAAAATAAAAAAAAAAATATTTTGAAAGCAAATGGTATT